>JABBOT010000011.1:6741699-6933704 GCA_016165875.1 Acanthopleura granulata | reverse complement strand
AAAATCTCAAAGTCTGTTGAAATTTAATCAAGCAGATACTGGTGTAGCATGGTTAAAAGTATAGTATCTCCCTAGCTGTCTTTCTTCTTTACCTAGTCACCTTAAGCCTGTCGCCTCATAGAAAAAAAATTTCTCATCTCCTATCATCATCCATTATCTGGATTTTATCTGCTGCTCATATTTATTTAATTATTTAATTAACTGTGAGTAAATTCTACATTATCATAAGAGAAGGCATTTTCATAAGAGTTGCTTAAGAGCAGAGTCAAATGAATGTAGCTTCGTTCAGTTCTGAAGATAGGGAGGGATTCATTTTTCAAAACTTCTAATCACCGGTTAAGCCCAAATGTAGTACATTTCTTATTCCTTCTATGACAGAAAATAAGGTTATTCACTTCAGTGTATTGACTCAAATGTTGACAACATTTTCTAAATAACACGGAAGTTACTGCAAAACTTGATCTTCATACCTACACTTTGTTCACTGTAACATTGCGCAGACTGTTCTATAGGTTATTACCAGGCATTAGTTCTGGGAATATCATCCATTGTTCTATATTTCCCTATTCCGTCCCAGTTATCTTTTCCCTCATTGTCTGCTGGCCACATACAGCCTTAGGCTATAATGAAGTTCCAGGGTGTGTGTGGTGTTGAGGACACAACACTACTGGCAAGATATGTAACTCACAGTTGTACAATTTATGCCTGAAGATTTTTAAAAATTTATTGATGAAAATTAGTAATGTTAAACAGTTTTTGGTTCATGAGGCATACAAAAAACAAAACTCCTAAGGATCGTGGTTCATTTGTTATTCGCTTTCTGTTCTGCTTACTTTCTCTAGTGCCTGATTTATGCCTTTACCCCCTCAATTCCACACTCCCTCTTTTTTCTTTTAAATATATGTGGGCATTTTTCTTCTTGCCTTGATTAATTATTTCCTTTCTCTTTCTCATTTTAAAAGATAAGACAACAAAAAGTATAACCACAGTAATTTCAGAAGAGGTGTCCCTAAAGACCTGAACGGTTATTGGCACTTTTTATGATATGCTTGGTAACTCTATAGATCACTTTTTATGTGGAATTCTTCTGAGGCCACGGGATACACCATTATAGAGAACTCGGAAACACAATATTGTGTCATCTGTACCCTAGATTCTTCAGTATTAGTGTTGAGACACTGCTTTGTGTGAAGTGTGGTCCTCCTTACTATGAAAATCAAAGGTGACAAATTGTGGCCTCCTGGTTGACACCTTGGGGAATAATAACAGAGGTACATGTATTCCACTTCCTCCTTAAAAATAGCTTCAAAGTATATTAGAATTGTCTCATAATCAGAAGCAGAACAGCTGATTTAACACTATTTCTACATGGCAAAATGGTGAACTACGTGCTGTTGAGGTCACAGGGGAAACATATGTCTTCTCAGATTGTAGAAATATTTCGCCGGGAATCAGTTAAAATTGAGAGTATGCCACCTTGTTCAATTTTTCCTTCCATGGGCATATTTGCTTACTTTGAACTGCAATATCCGGGTCATCCTCTGTCACAAAAATTACAAGTGACGTTTTTCGAACTTTAAATGGGATACATACATGTAAATACATTTGGCCCACTGTTGTCTTTTCTTTAAAATTGCTGAAGATCGACTTTCAGTCTATTTGCTCAGCACAAATCAGAAGATTCTTTGAAGATGTTTGCTGTACCTTATTCACGTCTTTGTACGTTTTGCCTGGGGCTGTCGCTGTGAGAGTGACACGAACCTTTGACTTTGAAGGGGGAAAAAAAAAATTATTTCATTTTTGACTTTTAGGAGTTTTACAGTGAAGGCCTACGTCCAGTTTACTCTGCACATAATAACACTTGTTTAAGCAGATACATTACCTCACAGACATGTATCAATCTGAGTCGGAAAGAATGCATTTTAAGTGACAAATTTGTCGCAAGATGAAACCTTGGCAATTCTTACGCATCTCTCAAGCTCAGCAGCATTGTGTTTGTGTGCATTTCTTCTACCAGATGGCGCTTTATACCCACTAAATATTACCCGGTTACACAAGTACAACTTCATGATAAAAATGTTTGCTAAGAAAAAAATTGGATATAATCGACCTAAAACATTTAATTAAAAACCTTTGAATCTCTTAAAAATGCAAGCATTGAGATCTATGCAAAATACGAACACTGGAGCGACTTCATATTTTATTAATCTAGGAAATACTAAACACGGTTATTTTAATTAAACCGGAAGTGTAATCTCCAGACGTTGCCCTACTTTCAAAGCGCCAATTTTGAAGTAGCCCGGTATTTGATTTTATGTTGACAGGCTAAAACAAGAAACCAAGTGTTGTGTGGTTTATCGACGAAAGACACGTAGGTGAAAGTCTTCAGAAACCATGCCATTAACGCAATTATCTCATTAGATCTTTTTAAATAGGAAAACCACGTTCTAGTTCATTGTGCAGATCGATCATCTCGTGACCTGTCGTTGTTGTTGTAACATTTGCCTTGCACGACGGCTTGGTAGTTTGCGGGCAGAGTCTGTTTTCAAAAGTATGTGGAAAGAAAAGGCGTAAAAAATGGAGACGGAGGCAAATTTGGACACCACTAGAAATGAATTGCGGAACGATGATGGTAAGATTTGTACTAACAGAAACGTGTTGATTTTTTTTTCTCGCTGGGCATTTGGCTCTTCTTTTCTGTTCAAAATGATAATCATAGGTCTTAGTCATCCTGATGTAAATTTATCAGCGGTGTGTGTAACTTGGAAATAATTGAACTGATATATCTTCTGATGCTAGAGCTAGGTATGAAAACCTATTTTAGTTGAAAGTTATTGTGTTCTGTTTTATCTAACATTTCCAAGATGATTTGAATTTGTCCACAAAACTGGTGCAGGCGGCAGAGCTGCTTTCATTTTACATTATCATTATTTATGATAGCCCCATATTTTGGAACAATTTTGAAATGCCAAAAAATGAAACAATTAGTTCCCATGCAGGGGATAAAATGACGTGCGGGCAGTGATAGGAGGCAAGGAAGTTTGAATCAAGTGTGAATGGTCTAAAAAGCTGACTGTGAACTTTGGGTGAGGTGTTGTAGGAATGGCCAGGCTGTCCCCACGCTTAAGTTAGTACAAGTCATTCCAGGACCAAAGTCCTTATGCTGCAGCCAACAGATCAAATCAATTGAGCACCTATCATATTCAGTTTTCACCTCCTTTAACAAAAGGAGATGGGGTCTGTATGAATGGAGATGCGGAGAAGCTTCGCAGTGTGACAATCACTGATATGGAAAATGTCACATGGACTGCTAACTAGTTGTCTCGGTTACATGTATATTATATGAAGAGTTACCATTATTCCTCTATCTAGTCAAGCACCTCTCCAACCAATATTTTGAAACATTCTGACAGAATTATAGGGTGTAGGGAAATAATTCGCACAGTTTTATGAAGCTCGCATATTTGTTCACACAAACAAATCATTTATAATGTCATTGTCATAATTATTGTATGTATAAGTTTCTCTCCAAAAACGGGCTTTACTGATTGAAAAAGTTCTAGATTTATAGCAAGTGTTGTAGCATTTTAACAGTTATGGTAACATACATGTACATGTACATATAGTTGCATTTTATTGTTCATTGTTAGTCACTAATGTGTTTATCTCCTGTTATTAACACATTTCATTAATCATCTTTTCATTTTGTCTTCCTTTGTGGCGTCCTAGTGGTTGTTGGTGAACATCGCATAAAGCGCACATTTTCAGTGACCTGTCGGGTCAAACGCCGCACTCCCGATTCTCAGCTGGTTCAAACAGCTTCGACTCTCACCATGCTTTCTATCACTTGTGACGCATGCTGTATTGGTATGTTGATTCTATTGACAATTATGGGCGTGTGTGGCAAGCCATATTCCTGGCTTCAATGTAGGTAGGCTGACTTGATAAACTTTGCTGGCAGCTTCCAAATTCCTGCTTTTCCCTGACTCTTTATTCCTACAAGTCAACTCCGTGTACCACAGACTGATATATTATATTTCACTGCAGTTCAGCTGACTACAGTTATGTAGAGGACCTGACTTTGACAATCTAATGATTCATGGATGCATTTTTCAGATTAAACGCTGATATTGATATGGTGTTGACAACATATAGCTCTTTAAGAAATGATCATTTTTGGATTGTCTGTGTGTATACAAATAACACATACATGTATGAAGCAAGATCCAATTAATTTTTCTGAAATCCTGGGTTTTTTTTGGCCATTATATGTACATGGTTTTCAGTTAAAGACTTTTATAGAAAAGGAATGTATTTATTTGGATAAAAAAACTTAATGTGAGGATTATTTTTAAAGCTATTGACCTTGATGCTTCTTCAATCTGCCTTGATACTTACACTGTCAGGCGTCTTGCTTGCTGTGGAAAGTACGCCTTGATACTTGTACTGTCAGGCGCCTTGCTTGCTGTGGAAAATCCATAAGGCCTTAACAGAATAATGGGGTACCGATAGATTTTTCTTTCCTAAAATGTGTTGCTGAGGTGAATTAAGACTGAATGTCATAAGTCTTCTGTCGTACGATGTCAAAAAATGTTGCGTGGTGCAGTTTTGTGCATGATGTAAATGTACATGTATATATGGTCTGCTCATTGTGACTTTGAACTGCACTGGAATGTTCAACGTCACTAAAATGACATAATATGTCCCACTTCAGATTTCTGCCGGTATCCCATGAATCTAACTGGCTTACCAGTACTAAATACAAACATTCATAAGCTTGCATCTGCCATGGGTCACTGTGGTGGGTTACCATGTTAAAGCTTTTGGTGGACATAAAAGAACGTTCTTTCTATTATGAAAGTACCGATAGTAGAAATATTAATAGTTGCCCTATTCTGTAGATAATGGGACAAAGCACTTGGCTTACTTATACTTATAGATAGAGATTGTCTGGATTTCTCTTCGTCATATAACTGTAAAACTGTGACGTAATACCCAAGCATACATGTGCATACACACATACATATACCACATAGCGATTAAAGCACAGTTTTATGCTTCACTTACTCACCGATACTTTGTAGTTTTCAGCTATTCATTTTCTTAAGAAATAATAATAAAAATTTTGAAGTTATACTTTTTCGCTTGGTGCTTAGCATGAATGAGATGGATGAAGCACTTGTACATACATAGGAACTGTTTGTTGTTACATATACGTGTACGTACTGTGAAAGAGGGGGAGTACTACTGTCATCTAGCCTTTGGTATGATGTTTCACAGAGGCAAGACAAGAATATTTATAAATGAGACCACCAGAGACGGTCTTGGAATTTACTACGCAGTACTGTAGTGAAACGACAAGTGGCTTTAGACTCTTGCCTTCACTGGCTGAGCAGTTAGAGGTCACAGGTTCAAATCCAGTTCCAGCTGGTTTAGTTTTTCAGCCAAGTAATGAATGAGTTATTCCATTTGCATCCTGAACAGTTACAATAGTAGGTTAAGGTAAGTGCGCGACATACATGTATGTAGTATGGCATTATGGTTAGCTAACTCCAGTTTTACATATAGATAGTGCAGGTTAGATACATGGAGAGGTATTTAGATGCTCTATACTCAAGACACAGTCACATACCCTAAGTGACCGAAAATTCATCCATGACAAAGATCCTTACTTGTCTAGACTAATTCTATTGATTGTAGAATTTAAGGTATTTTGAAGTTTGTTTTTGAAGGTAGGATGATATCCTTTTGGAAAAATGCAAGTTTCAGTTCCAGAAGTAATATTTTATGGCATTTATTTGCCTCTAAAAATGCATTTTTTTGGATGAAATTTTAGGGCGCTTACAGTATATGTTGGGGTCCCTGATGATGACCTTGGCTGTTTTTTTTTCTATTTCCAGATGACCAGCCAACCAAGATCATTGTTGTGGGGACAAAGTGTCGACAGGACCCCGAGCTGCACAGGGCTATAAAGGTAATCTGGGTGCGGCATCAAATAACCACTTACTGTTGCAAAATTGTTGTCACAACATATGTTTGCAGCGCATTGTGGGGTACAAAGTGAGAACGCTGGCACGTGATCACTGGTGTTAAATAGAGGCGAGTATATAAATGATGACTGCTGTCATATACATGCAAACATCTCCAATGCTTTCACTGTGCTGCAGCACTGGACAGGCGCTTGAGGAGGCGGATGTGGCTGTTTATGCAGTCTTTGTTTTCTGCCACCAATAATATGGTGTGCATATTTGTATGTCTGATGTTGGGAAGTTTCCTCAGTAACATGCCAAAGATTGATGTTTGAGTCCAGGCACTTCAGGCTCTTCCAACCTTGATGATATATGAACAACCAGCATACATATAAAAGTAACACATTCTTGATTATCAAGAACAACCAACAGTGATCAAATAAATAATAAAGTAGATAGAAAGACAGACACCAATCAATCAATCCTCCATCTCAAAGACAGTATAGATGGGCTACTAAACCACAAGGGAAACTGCCTGAAGTAGGGGTAATTTCATCTTTGCAAGCCAAGGGGGCCTTTGTTACAGAGGTGGGTAGCACAGCCTCTCACCAATGTGGTTGCTGTGAGGACAAGCCCAGCTTATGCTGGTTTCCTCTCCAGCCATACAGCGTAATAGATGAGTCAAATAAATAATCATGGCCAGGCAAGGGTATACATGTAGTATATTAATGTACAAACAAGCCGTGTTTGCATACTCTGCCCTTGGCAGATAAGACGGGGTATTTCAGGTGCATGCACTTTTTCTTCGCAACAGACCCTGGGCATCCCAGTGTCCTTCTCCAACTCAGGTTTGGAGCACATTGCCGAGGCGGGCACGGACGATCTCTTGTTTGTCATCGGCGATTTCCAGGATGAAACCTTCCACAAACTTCACAGAGCAGAGGCCAGGATTGTCGGACCTCCTGTGGTCATCAAGTGTGCCAAGTACAATGAGGTGAGCTGACTGAGGGTTCAAATCCAGCTTATGGCTTTTTTTCCCGCCTTCATATGTATTGTTACATGTAACACTGAAGAACAACATGCAGGACTGTGTGGGTGGAAGTTGAATAACTCACAAGCTGATTGGTACTTTATGTCTGTTCTGAAAGTCATAAGTTCCCTACTGATACCATCATGTTTAGTTCCCTACCAGTACCATCATTTGTAGTTCCCTACCAGTACCATCATTTTTAAGTCCCTACTGGTATCATCATTTTTAGTTTCCTATCGTTACCATCATTTTCAGTTCCCTACCGGTACCATCGTTTTTAGTTTCCTACCAGTACCATCATTTTGAGTTTCCTACTGATAACATCATTTCTAGTCCCCTACCGGTACCATCATTTTTAATTCCCCACTGGTAACATCATTTGTAGTTCCCCACCAGTACCATAATTTTTAGTTCCCTTACTGGTACCATCATTTTTATTTCCCTACCAGTGCGATCATTGTTAGTTTCCTACCAATACCACAATTTAGTTCCCTTCTGGTACCATCATTTTTTAGTTCCTTACTGGTACCATCATTTTAGTTCCCTGCCAGTAGCATCATTTTTAGTTCACCACTGGTAACATCATTTTAGTTCCCTACTGGTACCATCATTTTTAGTTCCGCACTGGTACCATCATTTTTAGTTCCGCACTGGTACCATCATTTATAGTTCCCCACCAGTACCATCATTTTTATTTCCCTACCAGTACCATCATTTTTAGTTCCCTTACTGGTACCATCATTTTTATTTCCCTACCAGTTCCATCATTGTTAGTTTCCTACCAATACCACAATTTTTACAAGGCTTACCCCTTGTTCCTTGCCCGCCTGTCAGTCAACACAAACCAATTTTCCAGAATGTTTTTTGTTTTTTTTTTTTCAAAATGGTTCATGGTCTAGAATTGAAACAAGCACCTGACTTCACAGCAACAAGATCTAGACCAGCTTTGAGTTTGGGGCTATTTTGTCAGTTTTCAACAAAATTTAGGTTATGTTTGTTCTTTTGCGGACTTTGATACATTAATATTCTGATAACTCAAACCGATAGAGGATTTACACACATGTGCAGTATATTTCTGTATATACATGTAATCTGCCCATCCAATATTTCGTGTCACTTTGAAGATACTGTCTGTGATCTGAATTAACGTACCATCATGAAAATTTTGGAGTCTGCTCTTCGCGTGTTAACATCACTGTCCGTTTGTAAGGTAAACTTTAAAAGGCTCTTACATCACCTTATTTGATTATTTAAACCTTGTGCCCATTTTCAGCCTACTGTACCCTCCCTCAACGCAGCGCTGTTGTTAGGGGACAAGTCTGCCTGCCGTATTTGTGAAGTCCGTTATATGAAATTCATTAACCACAGGACGTAATGTTATGGCTGTCATTGAAAAATAACTTCATAACTAAGACTCTGAGTTCAAAGAAGATAAAAAAGCTGAAGGTTTTGAAACTTTATATTATGATGCTTGTTGTAATGAAGCATGTTATAATGAGGCGCTAGTTGTAATGAAGCGTGTTATAATGAGGCGCTTGTTGTAATGAAGCGTGTTATAATGAGGCACTTGTTGTAATGAAGCGTGTTATAATGAGGGGCTTGTTGTAATGAAGCATGTTATAATGAGGCGCTTGTTGTAATGAAGCGTGTTATAATGAGGCGCTTGTTGTAATGAAGCGTGTTATAATGAGGCGCTTGTTGTAATGAAGCATGTTATAATGAGGTGCTTGTAATGAAGTGTGTTATAATGAGGCACTTGTTGTAATGAAGCGTGTTATAATGAGGCGCTTGTAATGAAGCGTGTTATAATGAGGCACTTGTTGTAATGAGTGTGTTACAATGAGGAGCTTGTTGTAATGAAGCATGTTATAATGAGGCGCTTGTTGTAATGAAGCATGTTATAATGAGGCGCTTGTTGTAATGAAGCGTGTTATAATGAGGCACTTGTTGTAATGAAGCATGTTGTAATGAGGCGCTTGTTGTAATGAAGTGTGTTATAATGAGGCACTTGTTGTAATGAAGCGTGTTATAATGAGGCGCTTGTTGTAATGAAGCGTGTTATAATGAGGCACTTGTTGTAATGAGTGTGTTACAATGAGGAGCTTGTTGTAATGAAGCGTGTTATAATGAGGCGCTTGTTGTAATGAAGCATGTTATAATGAGGCGCTTGTTGTAATGAAGCGTGTTATAATGAAGGAGGGGTGTATGTTTGTTGATGGTGACATCACATTGTCCATGTATTTTGCTTGTGTTTTCAGAGCATTCCTCTCTGTTCCCGAGCTTTATACTGCACCTCCATGAGAGGGCTCATCGTCTGCTTTACGGGATTTTCAAAACAAAAACTGGTAAAAACATTTGTAGGTTTCTGAAAACTTGTGAGTTTTTCTACAATTTTGAGGTACTGTTGAATGAGATGCTGGGTTTGCCCCGGGCTCTGCCCGCTTTCATTCCACCATAAAACTAGCCATTGTACAGGTGAAATGTCCTTGAGTACAGGGTAAACACCAATCAAATAAATATATAAATTTAAGTGCCAAAAATAAGTAAAACCAATGTTCCAAAATAGCAACTTTGTACTTGAAAATAATGAATTAAGTATGAAGTTTAATGAAGCCTTATTGGCTTTGTGAACAAAGCCTAAACTATTAAGCCCTGAATAGAACGCTCTTATCAAGACATTGTCAAGACCCGTGTGATAGATACGACAGCGGCATAATCAGCCCACCCTTCATAACTTTAGTGAATTTGTCGAACTTTAGTTTCGCTACTTGTTTAGTATGAAGCCTGATGGCATTCCAGTGAGGTAGCACTAGGACTAGCCTGCGACAATGTTTTGAAGATTGTGATAATACTGGCTTGATGTCAATGGCAATATTCCACTCATACAAACTGACTAACCAGCAAACTGATGATGTGTTTGTTCACCAGGTGAAGATGGCTGACCTGATTCATCACATGGGTGGGAGCATCAGGAAAGACTTCATCCCCTCCAAAGTCACCCACCTGGTTGCTAATTGCACAGGGGGCAGCAAGTACCGGGTAAGGGAGCAGACCTTTTCACCAGCGGTATAAGGTAAAAGAACAGACCACTTTTTTCAGAGAGTATGCATCATCTGAAAGGCAATGTTGTCCTGATCCAGTGATTGAAAAGGAAATAAAGATTGATGTGCTATGGTGCACTTTTTGCACCATATTGAAGCACGGTGAAATCACAGATTCTTTTTTTTTTTTTGCCGCTAAAATCCTGTAACTGTTGTGTTTCCACATTAAATACAGGTGTTGTACTATATATATGTTCATGTAGAATGTAAACATATAGCAATCAGAGGATGTTGTGCAGCTGGAAAGAATCTGTCACGTAACTGTGTGTGAGTATGGTCCAAAAAGTCCACCGTAGCACCTCACTTTTTAGCTCTTCTGTTCAAAGACCAGAAGTGGTTATGTATTAGCAAGTCGTCCGCCTGTCTGTCTGTTTGGCGACGGTTAAGTTTTTATTTCCATTTTAATCACTGCAAAATAATACCAAAAGATAATGAAGACGATATTTGGAAGCAGCACAAAATTGCCTTTCAGATGATGCATACTTTCGAAAAATGTGGTTTGTTCTTTAACACCAATGGCACGACATCTGTTCTCATGTATTATGAACTGAAATCTGTCAAAAACTGAAACCTGGTGACGGTGTGAACGTGGGTATTTGGGCTGTTCAGATACAGAGATACAGCTCTTTGTTCGTGATGATATGATTAAACTTCATTAACATTTCTGTGTTGTAGTATGCCTTTAGCTGCGGAACACCAATCATGAATGATGAATGGGTTTCGAAGGCCTGGTCGCTCAGAGATGACATCACAGTCAAAGCTGACTGTGGAGAATTGGCAAGTTGGATTATTGACAGATGCTACAGTTGATATACATCAATCGTATTATTACTTTCTCTGATTGCACTTGTTAATTTTCGTATGATTCACAAGGCCTCTCCGAGTTAAATGGAAAGAAAAGATAAAAAGGAATTAAGAATTAGTGTAAACGCCATTGAAAACTGCATTTACTTTTTTTAGTATATGTCAGGTTGAGCTTTATGCTACAGGTGTCCTGCTTTGTCGCATGAATGTAACAGTTGAATTCGCTACAGATAATGATCTTGTCTTTTGCGTAGCAGTTCTTGGGGCTTTGAAAATTTGTACAAGAAATATTAACCACAGCTGTCAACAAAATATTGGCATTAGTTGTTGATTATATATTTTCTGGAAGATTCTTTGGGCTATGGAATAATTATGACATGGAACTGATATAAAATGTTTATAAAACGAATATGTGTTTATGTTTTATCAGATGAAGCACCGGATGAAACCATTCTACAAGTGCTTCTTAAGTTTTCACGGATTTTCAGAAGAAGAGAAAAAACATGTCGAAGAGATGACTTTGGAGAATGGTAAGATTTTTAGGTGCACAGATACATGTAGCCAGATATTTTTGTTCAAATGAACCCCCCAAATATCGGAATGGCAAAGAGTTTTTCGTTTTTTTTTAATTGAGATACTTTTGGATGTGACAAAGCTGGTCAAGTCTTGGTTGTTTACGCAGCTCACTGGGGCCGATTGACCAAAACGACTTGTGACTGAATTGAAAATTTTAACATAATCGTATGTGTAGTTGATGCAAGAAGTTTAAATTGTTTTTTTTTATTTCTTTTAATGAAACACTTGTTACTTGTTTTAATCATAAGAGAGTTACGGTCACAATTAAAATTTGGACCTTAATTTCATCCATGTCCAAGTTACACATTTTGCTTTATTCTGAGAGATCTGCTGACCTTAGAAAGATGTTTGAGTTTTGTCTGGATGGTAGGATTATATTCTAGAGGAAGAGTAGATGTTTTGACAGCAAAGTCAATTTTTGGGGCATTTATTTTCCTCTAAAAATGCACCTTTATATTAAAAATTGGCCAAGTTGAAATGACCCCTGAGAAGCACTGTAGTTAACCAGTTACTTACAGTGCATAACATATGAACTCTTTGAATTACGACTAGTGAAGACTCTGAACTCTGGTTGTCTCCCCTTCAGGTGGAACCCTTTCCCCCATCGGCCATGACGACTGTACGCATCTGGTGGTAGATGATCATGCTGTCAAAGAGTTACCTCCCATTTCCACCCCGCAGTTCGTTGTGCGATTAGAGGTGAGTCTCTGATATCTTGCACTCCGCAAGAAGTGTCAATCAACTACCAGGGACGGCCATTTAGGAGGTTGTCAATGTTTTACAAAACAAGTGATAAATTCGTGAAGTTATAGCTTGGAAAGAATTTTTTTTTTTTTTTGTGGTGTTTAGTGCTTCAGAGTCCCTATCTTTTTCAGTAGCCAGAATGAAAAAGAGTGGAATTACTGACAGACTGACCCTATTTTTCGGTTAAGGTCGAACTTTTAAGCATGGCCTTACCTAAAACTAGTAGGCGTAGTGAATCTTGAGACTGATTTCAGAAGTCATCCTTTTTCATAAAATTACTAACATTCCAGTAATAATTTTAGCATTTTGCATGGAATATCTAACACTCTGTTTTCACCTGACAATGTTATTCACTCATGTAATGGTTCATTAGTGATTCAAATCTTGAAAGTTGGGACAGTTAGCAATCTCATAGAACATTGTTTTGTTTTTTGTTTCTTTCTTCGTAGATTTATGATTTTGTTTGTGTTTCAGTGGTTCTGGGCCAGTATTCAGATTGGGGCATGTGCAGATGAAACTATGTATTTATTTGATGAACACAAGGTTTGTACACTTGTAGAATGTTGGATTGGTGCTGGATCTTACGCACAAAGTTATCATCACACCTGTGTACTAATTTTCACACTACATATGAAGGGACAATACTCTGCATTTTTTGCATTTCTGTTGTAACTGTTCTGGTGAAGGAGTGCTTTAAAACAGTTATAGATCCAGATGACCTTCAGAATTTAAAGGATTAGTCACTATCTCATGGCCAAAATGTGCACAAAATTCCATTCAAACCCCTTGCGTAAATGATCTGTTTATTTATGTAATTGGTGCTCTACACCATACCCAAGAATATTTCACTTTTTAGGAAGGCAGTCATCATTGTGGTGAGAGAAAACCAGGCAGAGCCCGGCGGTAACCCACAATCGTCTGCAGGTTATTAAAGGACCTTCCCACGTACGGTCAGAGAGAAAGGGCAGAAGTAATAAATAACTGAAATATTCCTGTTTCTTATGTACTGATGTCTGTAATACTTCACACCTGTTTTACAGAATGAACCACAAAACGTGAACAAGTTTACACCTACCTCAACCATGTCGAAAGCACGAAAACGAAAGAGGCTTAAGGAGAACATCGCTCTCTTGGCCTCCGAGGGTGAAATAGACTCTCCTTTTATGTATGCCAAGCGCCCCTCATTTGAGCGAGTCTCAATGAGCCCAAACTCCTTCCTCGACGCGTCAGGAACGCCAGAGAAGTCCAGTTTTCTTCAAGGTTAGTCTTTTCTCTTAAGTGTACTCCTTACTTTTTGTTCCCACAATGAAAGGTCTTTTTTGTGTGAAGTGTTGAAAAAGATTGCATTAAGATTTTATATAAAGCTTGGATGTTGAAATCCATCTAGTTTTGCTTAATGTAAAGTCAAGTATATTTCAAGATCTCTTTCGTGGAATTTCAGAATAATTTAACAGGAGAAATCTTATGACTTCCAGTGGCAAGGAAAAGATCAGAATGTTTATTCAGGGTCTTAGACATTTTTATCAGATCTGGTTTGAGGGGTACACTGACCAAATTCCTATAGAACATCAACACCTTGGGTGTTTCCCCTACAGACAGTTCTTTTACATTGACCACAGTCCATTTGTCCATCTCCCTGCCGTCTTTAACATTCAATCAGTCTGTCCCTCTGCCATTTGCAGACACCACCCAGCCTCTTGCTGACTCTCCGCCCAAAGCTCAGAGCACGACCAAGGTCAGCCCAAGGTTTCAGGTTGTCACGGAGCTTCTGCAGACAGAGAAAAACTATGTGGGCATTTTAGAGACAATTCTAAAGGTAAGTACCCTGGAGAAGTGGTATGGACCAGTGCGGCATAACAACAAAGAAGTATGATGTTCGATTATTTGCGGCAATGAAATCACTTCATTGTTGTGTCGCACAGTGACGGGGAATTTCAAATTCAGGTATAAAACAAGAAATCATCATATAAATACAGGGGTTGCATTTGTGAATTTCTCTCCACATCAGAGTATATGAACATATTGAAATTATATGGTTCTTTCCATCTTATTTGCAGGTTTTCAAAGAAGAAATCGAAAAGCCATCTCAGTACAATGGACCTCTTCTGAAACCGCAAGAAAGCAAGATTATTTTTGGCAACATCCCTCCGATTTACGATGTGCACTGCAAGATTCGAGATGAGCTGGCTGAGATCCTGTCCAACTGGAGAGAAGACCACTCTATCGGTGACATCATCCTCAAACACGTGAGTTCACAGATTGAGATCGATTAGTCAAAGTCAAAATGTATAAGATTTTAAGGCGTAGAAAATGAAATTCTGACAACTTTATAAATGTTATCTTAAAACAAATTTATTTATTTATTTGATTGGTGTTTTACGCTGTACTCAAGAATATTTCACTTATATGACGGCGGCCAGCATTATGGTGAGAGGAAACTGGGCAGAGCCCTTGGGAAACCCATGACCATCCGCAGGTTGTTGGAAGACCTTCCCACATACAGCCGAAGAGGAAGCCAGCATGAGCTGGGCTTGAACTCACAGCGACCGCATTGGTGGGAGTCTTTGGTCATTGTGCGGCGATAGCCCGCTAACCGACTGAGCTACAGACAAGAAAACTTTTGAATGGTTTTAAATTTTGATTTTTGATTTTTGAGTCAGAATCCACTACCAAAACTTAAGCATGGGGACGAGGTTTCAAATTTAAAAAAAAAAAAAAAAAAAAAAGGAAAAGAACTTTGTGGAATTTGACCCCAGCAAATGTGGAGAAATCCTACGCAGGAAAGAAGGTTGTGATTTGTTTTCTTGATATGCTCGTCATGTTCGACGGTATTGGAACCGTCTGATTTTCAAGGAGCTCTTTGTCCGTTCTGTTTCTTCACTTGTTTGTGCTGTAGGCCGAGAAGCTGGGTAAAATCTACCCTCCTTTCATCAACTTTTTCGAGAAAACAAAGGAGATGATTGCCAAATGTGATAAGGCAAATCCCAGATTCCATGCTTTTCTGAAGGTAAGTGAGAAAGAAAAAAGCGAACAAAAGCCAGACAAGACAACTTCTAGGTACCATTCTGTTTCCTTGCCTCTTTGTATGCATACTGGCAATGGATAGGACATTCAAGTCAGATGAATATTTAAACACATGACTGAGTAAACAGTCTTCAGTGATCAAGCAGTTTTTCAGTACTGATTACTAATTTACAATCATGGCAGCATAGAAAATGACATATAATTCACATGATGGCAGCTTTGATAATGGGAAGCAGATATTTCCTGAGATTACCATTGAGTTTTTAAAAATATTTAATGGATATCTCCACGTTCTTTCAGAGGTGTTTGACAAAGCCTGAGTGTGGCAGACAGACTCTACAAGAGCTTCTGATTCGACCTGTGCAAAGGTTGCCCAGTGTTATGCTGCTATTAAATGGTAAGTGTGTTAAAATTATCTTCTACTGAATTGCTTCGCCATCAAATATTCTTGAGTATGGTGTGAAATTCCAATGAAATGAATAAAATGTATTTAGTATAAAAAAAAGTTGAAATAAATAAATGTACTCATTATAGAGAATATAGAGAATTTATCAGCAATTTTTTTCGTTCTTTGTTGTTGTTGTACTCTACAGATATTCTGAAGCACACAAGCAAGTCCAATGCTGATCACGGGAAAGTGGAGAAAGCGCTAGCCGCTCTCAAGGAGGCCATGACGTAAGATCATAAGGTCAAGGACATCACAGGCGTCCTTGAAAGTCTTGAAAAGAGTTGATTTGTTGATATTTCCTTGGAAGTATTCGATTTTTCAGTTGGTGTTACCATCTTCCATCGTGATATAAATGGACTGATAAATAAGCTATTAACATAGTATCCATTAGATTAACGGAAACCATATGAAGGATTGTAGTTTTAAATGGTCCTTGAAGTGCTGGAAAATGTAGGTTATTTATTGATCATGGAAAGTCCTTGAAAAACATTTAATTTTTTGGTTGGGCATTCAGATTTTTATACAAACTCTAAGATATTAAGATGAAAATGTCTTCAAAAATCCACCTTCAGTGCATAGAAAATGGCGGAACAAAATTACTTCAGCTATTGTTTATGTGTATTACTTTGAAATTCACGTGTACAAACCAACTGATAGAGTCTGTCTTCATATTTATTTTCAGACACATCAATGAGGACAAGAGAAAAATAGAGGGAAAAGTAGCAATGTTTGATATCGTCTACGATATTGACAACTGTCCGGTTAGTGATGTTTTCTGCGATATTGACAGCCGTCTGGCCTGTTTTAGTGTCCACGGTGTAGACAGTTGTCTGGTCAGTTTTTGTGTTTATGATATAGACGACTGTTTGGTCAGTGATTGTAGCCTATCATATACACAACAGACCATGGATCTACAGTGTAAAAAATTAATTGAAATTTAATTCTCCGCTGCTTACTCTTTTCTATTGCCAATAAGAAGGCAAAACCCAACATAAGATGACAATGTTTCTTCAGCTTCCAAGTGAATTAGAGATGAACCGTGTGACAGAGCAGCAGCAATGAGCTTCCATTGTTGATCTTTCAGTCACACTTTGCTGTCCATGTGGGTTGTTTTTGTTGTTTCACTTTCATTATTATCTGCTTTCTCTTTTTGTCGTTAGCCCAACTTGCTGTCATTTCATCGCAACTTTGAAATGAGGGTAGACGTGATGGAGATCAGTGGGGGATTGAGTGGAAGGGGAGATCACCTCAGCCTGTTTCTCTTCTCTGACAGTCTCGAGGTGAGTAGCACTGGCGGGGGAGTGGATTATGTCCCCTTGATTACTCTGGTTTGCACCTGCCCATGTGTGTAACATGTGAATGTCATTTCTTAACTCCTTGATACATCACTTCATTTGTAGACACATGTTGCTCTATTGGGACATGACCTGATGAAATATTGTTCAGTGCAGCATTAGTTTTTCTTGTTTTTCTCTTCATTTTGTACAGATTTTCAGCAGGATTATTTCTGTACTTTACTTTGCACAGAAAGTAGCCTATGATTTAGGAACACTCAGTGGAGCTTTGAGTTCCATTCTCAGAATGTTTTACCTATTCAATAACAGCAAGTTTTATGGATGTGAAAAAAAATGCAGCGAACATCCAGCCTTTGTGAGGTTACTGACAAACCTCACTCACATGTGACGTATAGATTTTTATCCTATGACAGCTGTCTACTACTTATTGCCTTAGAGGACCTGAGATCACTGGTAGAAAGGGAAATAGTATTGTTTTGCTGTTTTCTTCACATCTGTCAGCATCAGCTTCTATAATGAGTCTGCTGTTTTGCTGTTTTCTTCACATCTGTCAGCATCACCTTCTGTAATAAGTATGTTGTTTTGCCGTTTTCTTCACATCTGTCAGCATCAGCTTCTATAATGAGTCTGTTGTTTTGCTGTTTTCTTCACATCTGTCAGCATCACCTTCTGTAATAAGTCTGTTGTTTTGCCGTTTTCTTCACATCTGTCAGCATCAGCTTCTATAATGAGTCTGCTGTTTTGCTGTTTTCTTCACATCTGTCAGCATCACCTTCTGTAATAAGTCTGTTGTTTTGCTGTTTTCTTCACATCTGTCGACATCAGCTTCTATAATGAGTCTTGTTTTGCTGTTTTCTTCACATCTGTCCACATCACCTTCTGTAATAAGTCTGTTGTTTTGCCGTTTTCTTCACATCTGTCAGCATCACCTTCTATAATAAGTCTGTTGTTTTGCTGTTTTCTTCACATCTGTCCACATCACCTGTAATAAGTCTGTTGTTTTGCTGTTTTTTTGACATGTCCACATCACCTTCTGTAATAAGTCTGTTGTTTTGCTGTTTTCTTCACATCTGTCCACATCAGCTTCTGTAATAAGTCTGTTGTTTTGCCGTTTTCTTCCATCTGTCAGCATCAGTTTCTTTAATGATTCCGCTGTTTTGCCATTTTCTTGACATCTATCAGCATCAGTTTCTTTAATGATTCTGCTCTTTGCTGTTTTCTTCACATCTGTCCACAACAGCTTCTGTAATAAGTCTGTTGTTTTGCCGTTTTCTTCCATCTGTCAGCATCAGTTTCTTTAATGATTCCGCTGTTTTGCCATTTTCTTGACATCTATCAGCATCAGTTTCTTTAATGATTCTGCTCTTTGCTGTTTTCTTCACATCTGTCCACAACAGCTTCTGTAATAAGTCTGTTGTTTTGCCGTTTTCTTCCATCTGTCAGCATCAGTTTCTTTAATGATTCTGCTGTTTTGGAATTTTCTTGACATCTGTCAGCATCAGTTTCTTTAATGATTCCGCTGTTTTGCCATTTTCTTGACATCTATCAGCATCAGTTTCTTTAATGATTCTGCTCTTTGCTGTTTTCTTCACATCTGTCCACAACTGCTTCTTTAATAATTGAGCTGTTTTGCTGTTTTTCTCAGATCTGTAAGCGAAGGATGAAGGCTCTAAACCAGATGAAGTCCCCGCATCACAAAACCCCTCACAAGACTCCACAGAAGGCCTTCAAGCACCTGGAGATGATGCCTCTCACCTCTGTCAAGAGAGTCCTCAATGTTGTGGAATCTGATGGTAACTACCCTCTGTTGATAGCCTGGGTTGTTTTCACTTGTTTTCAGGGTTTGCTTTTTTTTTGTCTGTGTTTTTATTGTTTTCTTTTCTGAGGTTGTCATTGTCATCTGAAATTCAATTCATTTCCAACTGAAAAAAATGTGTTTTAATTCACATCTGCATTTTTGGTTTTTTCATGCACTGTATTTTTCTTCATGTATGTAGGGGTTTTTTTTCTAGTGTTCATATTATTTTGGTTTTCATTTAATAATTTGTCATCTCATTTTGCATTCTTCGTTTTTCCTTGCAGAATGTCGAAACGCCTTTGCATTGATCTGCAGGAATAACAGTGAATTCAAGGAAAAACTGTACAGTTTTACGATAGACTGTGATGAGACCAAGAAAATGGACTTTCTGACAGCACTGAGTAAAAATATGGCAAACACCTTGTGCAGGACAGATTATGTGAGTATCTTCAAACATGCATCTGCATATAGCTTGTTACTGTTTTCCTTTCTCATCTCACTTGTAATTTTTGAAATATTCTGTCACATATTTTTTTAGAAACAAAAGCACATAAACTTGACTACTTGAATGAGTGAAATATTTTTAATAATATTCTTTGTTTAATAAGGCTTAAGTAAGACTTATGTATCAGCTACATAATTTTTTTTATCTAATTTTGTCCAAAATCAACTTTTCTTTCTGTTTGCCAAATCGTGTTGTTAAATGTTGTCGTGTTTGAACGTGACATTTTGCAGGAGAATTTAATGACAGAGGTGGATGGCAAGGAGTTTAACATTGACATGACAGACATGGGCACCAACTCCATCAGCAAGGCATTCAAGTAAGAAGCTTTATTACATGAACATCATAGCAAATACAGGAGAATATACCGCAATATGTTTTATGCTTCTCAGTGTTATTGAAAATTATGCAACACAAATTTTATTTTCTGTTTTACGGACAAGCCAACACTAAAATGTACCAAAACAGAATAGAAATAAAACTGATAACTGACGTTTTTATCTTGTCTTATTGTGTAATTGTCTTTTTTAATAACTTTTCTGCTTTTGAAAGCTTTTCATGCATGTAAATTTGTCTTCTAGAAAAAAAATTCTCTCTGACAGTCCACATTTCACTCAAATTTGATGATTTTTTTACATCTGTTTCCATTTTTATACTCCCCTCAGACATTGGAACGTAAAACAAGAATGCAAACTGCTGAGGCTTTAAAACTTTCCAATTCCTTTTGTGTGCAGATTCACTGTGTGGAGTCGCAGATCAAATTTGAGCACCCATCTGTGAATCTTCCTTGGTCATTCTCTTTGCAATCACTGCTACAAATACCTGTATTGCCTCATTTTGGTAAAAGTTTGTAATCAAGTTCATTTTGTGTAAGACCATATCAAGTTCAAAATACTTATTTATTGATTTATTTATTTATTTGATTGTTTTTTATGCTGTACTCAAGAATATTTCACTTATACGACAGCAGCCAGCATTATGGTGGGGGAAACCCACAACCATCCGCAGGTTGCTGGCAGACCTTCCCACTTATGGCCGGAGAGGAAGGCAGCATGAGCTGGACTTGAAGTCACAGAGACCGCAGCGGTGGGAGGCTTCAGGTCATTGTGCTGCGATAGCGCGCTAACAGAGGGAGCCACGGTCGCCACCCCCACACCCCCCCCCCCAAAATACTGATTCAATCTGTGCCTAAGTTTGACGTGGAATAAAGGTACTATGAATTTGCTTTATGTTTTTCACAGATTTGGAAAACGAGTGAGCAGGGCTTTCTCATTTAACAAGACTCCCCGGAAGTTAAAGCGTGCAATTTCAAACATGTCCCACATGTTCAGTCAGTTTCCCCCAGAGAGTAGCTCCTATGTGGGTACCCCGGGCAGTGACTTGAGAGGCCGGAGACTGGCCAGCAGTATTGACCTCACCGTAAGAAAAAAAAAAGAGGACAACCCATTTATTTATTTTTTTATTCTGTTTACTTTTACCATAATCCTGAAAATGTTTATTTGTTTTTTGAGTTTTTTGCTTTGGTTTTGTTTTTAGTGATATTAAGTAGCAGAATAAATTTTGAAAATAACGCAAAAGAGTGAATTTATGGAGGGCCTCTGAGAAGGGGTATTTGTTTTGTAAATGTACCTGTGATCATATGAGTTAAAGCACAATTGAATCTAATCTGTTCTCAAAGTTAACACTGGTCTACTGGTCCAAGGCCGGTGGAGTTATGATCAATAAACGCTGGTCCCAATCGCCTCTCATCTATTAGCAGTTAAGAAGACTATACCGTATTTTTACAGCAACTTCTTGGTTTTATCAAGTCTTACTGAACCTTCTGTATTTTTCCTCGAATATCTGATTTATGTGCTCTCAGAAAATGTCACCCTCGAGGTATCTTTTCTGTTTTTATGCATTAATTAACTTTCTAAGTGGTTCTATTTTGACTGTAGCTAAGAAAGTTAATGTATGCACGAAAAGTAATGAGCATTGCCATATATGGATTTAGAATGCTGCTTGGCAAAATTCGTGCAAAGTAAATGCTTACATTTCATTCTCTTTCTGAGCAAAAGTAATTGTGATGTCATGATGTCACGGGAAGATTGATCGTATGTAACCAATGTGTGCGTCATCCAGTGATGTGTTTGGAATAATAATGATGTCACATGCATGCTCATGAGTGACAGTTTGGGAAAGGAGTTTGTGAATATCGCAGAAAATGTCAGAAAATACGATCTTCCAACCCAGTTTGTCTTCAAGTACTTAGATTTACGCCTGCAGCTTGCAAAGCTGCTTTATTTATTCAAGATGTAAGTCTCGAAATAGAAATTCTTCAGTATAGTCACTGTAAACAGTGATCTAAAAATGTGAGTTCTGGATGATGCTCTACTTCGAGATGAAACTTAATGGTGGAACAGGTTGATGATGTCTTCTTTTATTTAACCGAAACACTAGCCAATATCAAGGCAGATCATTAGACGTCAGATTGACCAGTGATATTTAGTAGTTAATATTGACCCCTTTTAATGTGTCGTCTTCATCTGTTCCTTCAGGATGCCAGCTCCCCACTGAGCAGCCTCACCAACATACACGAAGACGGATTTCCTGATAGCGACACCGTCAGCCTGGGTGCCTTCTCTGTGCAGGTAACCATTTACAAGGGTTCAATACCAGTCGGTGGCTGAGGGTGATAGTGCACTAGCACAGTGTAATGACACAAGTGTCTCTCACCAATGCAATTTCTGTGAGCTCAAGCCCAGCTTACACTGATTTCCTGTCTGGTTGTACGTAGGAAGGATCGCGGATGGCCGTGGGTTTTCCCTAGTGTCTGCCCAGTGTCCGCATGCCGGCCCCTGTCCGATAAGTGAAATATTCTTGAGCATGGTGTAAAACACCAATGAAAGAAATAAATCAATACCCGTCCATTCCCTGGAGTTGGAATGTAATAGATCACATGTGGTTTCAAAATTAGTTGTTTTTGCAGTCACACTTAATCATTGATGCTCACAACATTTATTATCTTTTCTTATAAGTTGTATATATGTATACGTTTCCTTCACCCCCAAAATCAAATTACTGTAATTCTTCAACCTTTTCACATGTTTGCAAGGTATTTGTTCAAGCATATTCTGAAGGCATTGTTCTGTGTCAACTGATAAATTACGCTTGTGAAGGCCCGAAAGTGGCAAATTCAACCAATTTAGTTTTGTCTCCAAATCAAATTAAAAAAATTGCACTGGAAGGTGCCGTTTCATATGGGAAAACTTAATGTTGAGGAATTGGGTTCCTCCACCCTTAAACAGTGATTTCCTTCTCTCAAAAATCTAAGTTTCCTTTATTCATAATCCTCGGTTTCCTCCACTCAGGAATCTTGATTTCCCGCAGCTCAAAATTTTTCTCCACCTATAAACTTTGATTTTCCTTCACCCCCAGAATCAGTTTCCTCTGCCCATAAATGGGGGTTTCCTTCACCCCAGAGTCAGTTTCCTCTGCCCATAAATGGAGGTTTCCTTCACCCCAGAGTCAGTTTCCTCTGCCCATAAATGGAGGTTTCCTTCACCCCAAAGTCTCAAGTATCCTCCACCTATAAACCACAGTTTCAACCACACATTAACCTCCGACCCCTACAGCAAAGCACAGAACAACGAAACGAGAATGTTTACCTGCTTCACCTTTTGCAGGACATGGATTCGCCAACGTTCGCCCAGCCTAGTCCTATGGTGAAGCGCTCCATGACAAAGTACATGACCATGGGGCCCAACTCCACGGGCAAGTACTTGTGACAAACTTGGAGCATAAAAACAGTGAGTAACATGCAAACTGTCACATTCTTATCACGCTGTTCACCAGTCTTCAGTGTGAACTTGAGGGGGCGTCCGTAGCTGAGGGGGTTAGCATGCTAGTGCAATGTAATGCCTCGGGTGACTCATTCTTATGTACAAGAAAAGACAAACTGCAAGGGGTGGGGCAGGGGCGTAGGTGTTAGAGTATTTGCCTAAATGGTAGATCTGGGATTCTATCCTGAGGTGAGTCATACCTGAGGCTTCCTTATCACCCTCACTTGGCATTCAGTGTAGAGGAATGGACCAAGTACTGGTCGGCCTTGGGTGCGGCCTGCTACAAGGGGACACGATCCATGTGTGATCAAAGTAGTGTTGAAAGCTATGTTAAAACCCAGCCTAACAAACAATACATAATAAATGAAACTTTAGCCCCGATTAAACCTAACCCCTACATACTGTATCAGTTAAATTATTCTTGTAACAAACGTGAAAAACTAATGCCAATGCTATTTTGTATGTTTCAGGTGCTTATTGTGAGAAAAAGAGTCGAAACAGACGATCGAATCATGTATTTGTGTTGGGTGAATAGAAAAGGCTGCTTTTTGTGCAGCTGTCCTGGAGAGTTGTCTATAGCCAATTCCTGTTTACTGATGCCAAAACTGTGTGATTGATGAGGATATTTGATTGCGGCTTGTAGTGATGCTTTTGTGATATCTTTCACATATCTTTATTTTTGAAATGAAACGAATCTCCAGTAAAATTTTTTTTTACTTAAATATTTTGAGTTTCGGTGAAGCCTGAAGTCTTTAGTTTTATAAGGTGTCATCACCTCGGCAGCAGTAATTAGAGCCCTGTCTAGAATGGGGATTCCTGAGTTTGATATTAGACCAGGATCGTCTGACTTATTATGTATGGGATATCACTTGATCAGTTAGAAAATGGTTTTAAATGGATAATCAGTTCAACTGTCCTATTCTGTCTTTTAAGCTCATGGTCTTTACATACTGTTTACATTTTTCCGGATGACAATACACAAGCGTTTTGTTTCTTTTTGTTTGCTTCGTTGCCAAAGTTTCAGTTGGAAAAATATTCTGGTAACAAATATGAATCCTTTGTTATTAAGCTTGGACTCAACTAGCTAACGACTTTGGTAGCTGCTCTTAAATAAGGTTGAATTCATATAACCCACAGTCCTGAAGCTTGGAATTCTTCACTCAGTTGAAGCTTACTGAATCTCTGTAGAGTTTTTGTTGTTGTTGTTGTAAATGAAGATCTGATGCAACCGTTGGATTTTTTCAGCAGCTCAGTTGTGGTTGTGCTATTTTTTTTTTTTTTTTTTGACTTATAGATCTGTACTGTAACATTGCATTTTTATACCGAATCATGGAAACAAATAGTCTTCATTTTTCTCCCTCCCTTTCATGTTGCTTTGGCCGCACACTCGAATATATAGCTTATTAAAAATAAGACACAGCAATCAGGAATTGATAGTGAATTTTCTAACCATGATTTCCTTCAGGTATATCACTTTGTCCTGAGTGGGTACACAATGCAGAAATTGTGAACTCCTTGCTACCTGTAACAAACTGGTCCGCAGCTATGAACTCGTGTCCTTCATGGTGTCATAACTATGGGTGTACATGCATGCATGGTCACAAAACACCCAGGTAGTAATCACGCACTACAGCAACGTGGCAGAAAACGATTGTTCTACTGTGAGTCAGACCCTTTTGTTTAGCCCGTCCAAATCTCCCATTATTAAATACCCCAACGGCCTTATAGGAAACCTTCATATTCATCTGGAGCTGTACCCTTTTTCGTTTCTTACGACTTTCGCTTCTGAAGTGCCCAGAAAACCTTGGCTTTGTATGAAGTAGGGATATTTATACTCTGAATAAATGGTGCCGGCAATTCCTCAGTCTCAGAATCTCTCTAGAAACACGTTACGGCCACCAAACTTACTGAAGGACAACATTGTTCTGTCCAGAAAATAGGATATTTTTATGTCAGAACAAAAGTCATCATTCAAGTTTATACATCCTTATGTCGGGAGAGTGCTTACCTCATCCGTGTCCACCCAACGTGCAGACAAGGTTTTATTACTTTCAAATGCTATTAACTGCTGATTTCTCTGTTGAGAGCTTTACTGATTATATTTGCAGTATAGGCTTAAGGACCCCGCCAGTGTATTTTTCCTGTTTTCTTTCTTTCTCATTCGTAAAAAGCATGTTCTTGCTGGAACAGTTAACTCATGTGTCCGAATAAGTGGAAGATATGCACAGGATGTGAAATGATTGTAACTGTAAAACAGGTGATATCTCTCTGATCTGCAAATATCACCTCAAATGTCCAAAATCTGTATTTATTTTGAGGAAAAAATATGAGCTGAAGTAATTCCAGTTAGTGTTTTTAATTGTCTTTAGAACCTGTGCACCTTTGTACATTTCCTCCAGGCTCTGCTCGGTTTCCTTCCACCATAATGCTGGCCGTCATCATAGAATTGATAGATTCTTGAGTGTAGCGTAACACACCAATCAAATAAATAAATAAACCAATGGTCAAATAACCACGTAATTTGGAGCTTTTCTTTGCCTTTCACATCATGGATATTGTCCAGATGTTGTTGCTGACAATTACTTAGCTCTGTGGGCATCCTAAATGACATTTCTGATATTTCATCAAACAGTAGAGAAAAATAGTGAGATATTTTATACCAAGAAGCTGTGCAAATTTCCATTTTTGAATATGATAAAATATAAACATGAATCAATCAAATAAATAAATCTGTGACTGTCTCAAAAGAGCAGTGAGGGTCTGTGGTTAATAAAGATGAATCCTTGATATGTGGATTACAGTGCTAAGCCAATTGTCTTTCAGTGGTTCAGTTCGATTTCAATTCAGTTGGTTCATAAACAGTACACTGGTTGAATGTAGGTGTGTACGGAGAATGTTAACCTTCAGAAATTAGGGATCTCTGGTATATCTTAAGAAGTGAAAGTCTTTTAAATCATCACTTCTTAAAATGTTGGAAACTTTCTCCAACTCCTGCCCTGCATCGTGTCATGGTGTCAGTATTTCAGGTGAATATCTTGGGCCACCTTCAAAAAACTTTCAGTCGTTTTTCTTGTATGGTTTTTTTCTGGGTTTTAGCACCATAAAGCGACTTGATTTACGAGGAAAGTTATGTAAAATTGATTTACAAAGTGTAGTGAAAGTCAGCCCTTCTAAGCAACTGTATGCCTACATGCACAAGTTTCAGTTTTATGAATTCAGCAAAATTTGAAAGTTTATATGAAACATACACGCATCTGCATACATACATATATACATACATGTCAATATCTTAACTTACTGTTGTTCAAATTTCTGTGAAATATGGTTCACATAATTAGGGTGTTTCTTAACTTGGTATAACATGACATACCACCTGATTTTCTTACGTATACGTAGTCTGTTTAATCACACTTCCACACTAAAGATGTCTGACATCTACATATGATATTTTATTCATTTCTTTCAGTCATATACATGTATTGATTCTTTTTTTTTTTTACTTTAGTTTATTTTAAACGTATTGTGTGAACAGGTTGTAAATGCATTGTAAATAGATGTACTCCGAGCACTTTACAACTGTAATTATTGAAGGTTGTGATGCTGTCCAAATGTATGCAGAGATTTATTTTCTGAATACAAAACATCAAATCACATTTTAGAACTGTACTTCCTTGGCACATCTGCAAGTCTTTTAAACATGTCAAAAGTTTTTTTTTTGTTTTTTGTTGTTTTTTTTTTTTCGAGTCAGCAGAGTTGACCTAATTTGGAGCCCTGTACGACATCACACCACTTTTATCATGCTTCGAATATTTTTCTCCAGTTCATGAAAAGGTTCTCGGCTGTAATTTGTTTTACGCTGTGCATCTTTTTCTTTGCCAAAATGGTGGTGCTGCTGATAACCTGGGTTGGTTTACGATTACAGTGTGTATGGAAATTTATTAGATTTGACCACTGATTCGTGGAAGGAATATCAAGAAAAATCTGTGTTTGTTCACACATGGTTGCTGACAAGTGTGTGTGCGAGTTGTCATGACCTTAACGTAACACGATAGTGAAGCATAGGTATAGGCTAGCTATATGTGTGCGAGTATCTGTTACAAGTGGGTTATAAGCTCTGCACCATATGTTGTATTATATTGCACTTTTTTATACACTGCATGCCAGTTTTTGTATAATCTTAATAAACATCGTAACATATCACATGTTTGTTTGTGTTTTGTGTATTCAGTAAAACAGTAATCTGAATTAAAGGGGGTGGAGAATTTTTCGTCAATAATTTGATCGCTGTTTATTGCCGTACTCAAGAATTTTTCACTCATATGGGGACAGTCAGCATTGTGAGTGGAGGAATCGGACGTGCCCGGGGAAAACTACTGACAGCTGGGCTGTTACTGAACAACTTTCCTACATGTGATATGGAGATACTTCGCTGTTCTGGCAGAAGACAAGTGGTCTTCAGAGGAGAAGACCAAGGAAGTATTTGCCAAATTATGGTAGAAAGAGTATGGTTTGAAGATTTAAAAATGACCATCAAATTTTTTTAAAGATTTATTTAGTTTGGAGGCAAAAAATTTTGAGGTAGGTCATAACATACACACAACTGTGTACAATAAATAACTTTACGTAAAAGGGGACATAACTGAAAATAATTTAGACTTATCAGAACATAGGATTAAGTAAAACCTGATTAGCTGATATGGACCGCGCCTTTAAATCATCACCATGCTAGCTTTTGAACATACATAATGCTACTCATATTTATGCAAATTCAACTTGATTACAGACGGTTGGCTGCTGCCCCCTGTTTTGTCACTGCACAGACAAGAACGAAGAGTTGGCAGGATGCAGATTTTGGCTGCACAAATAGCGCGTTGAATACAGACGGGAAGGACCCTCGGCTGATATGTAACTGTTAGAGAGCGAAGGGCCTGATTCGTGTCAATCAGCCAGCGTCGGATAAAATGTTGGCATCTTCTGACAGTTGTGTGAGATTACAGCGATGAAGTATGTTGTCTACAGAACATTAAAACAATTATTGGACGGTGTTTTTGAAATTTTCACACCTTACTCTATTTACTATAATTTACATTATACTTCCCAGGTGTTATCCTATAACAAAAGTCAGACTGCACAAACGGCAATACATGTCTGAGCATCGTGCAGAGATTAATCAGGAATTTACGAATGTGCTACCTAAGAAAAGTTTTGAAAACACACTTTATGTGTGTCAGGCCAGCACCTTAACCATTAGACCCAGGCTCGCTCACTCTCTGAATCATGTGAAGTCTGGCTAGACAATGTCTCCCAGCCAACTTGATCTCTTTTCTGGCAAAAGCAAACATAAGAAACACTCAGCGGAAAAAAAATAAAACAGCACCTTCTAAACACACAGCTGGATCTTAAGAATTTGTTTATTTCATGTATTACACACGATGTGCTAAAAGCAATTAATACTTAGTCTGAGGATAAAATCTTGCATACTTATACATGTACACTTGTATTATTTGAGATGACATATGTACAAAGGAACGGAATGGAGTATTTGCCACTTTACAGAGCCTCCAGCGTACAGGTTACGTATCAATACTGCTGCAGGATTCGTCGTCACTCATGTCCCACACCTGAAAATGGAAAACAAGAGTTCATTTAAATCTGATCGATGTATAACTGGAGAATTTTTCACATCACAATAATACTTCAACTTTTCCTACAGGTTTATAACGTGTTCATTGAAGCGTATTCTGAGGGCATTACTCTGTGTAGATGGAAAAAATTGTACTTTTTGTGAAGTTGTGGAATTTGTCAGTGCAGTTTTGTCTCCGAAATCAAACGGAAAATGTGCATGTGGTACATGTACATTGACAGTTGCTTTTATAAACATGTGCAAACAAGTTGAGGACCTGGTGTATATGACGATTATGGGTGAAAGAAACCACAAAATTCAGCGAAAACGACCAGTGTTCACTTGATACCACACAACTGTCCCAATTTGAAGCCCAAATCAAATCTCCGAGAGCTGGATTTGAACTTGTGACCTCACTGGTCAGGTGCTCATCAGCTTTCACAAGAACAACGCTTAGATAACAGAAATCGAGGAATGAATTCTCCTTAAAAGTACGCCCATAAAAGAGTAATTTTAGACACAAATATTACTCGTGAAACTACCTTTTTTCATTAGCATGATTAGGATACCATTTCACCATTGGAACAAACCTCAAAACACCTTCCTCTTAAGTTACAATGACACGGGAATCTCAGAATCAAGTGAAATAAGGAACTTCATCCTTGGCAAACTTTAACATCAAACCATCAAAATCTTGAGTTTGAGGTGAGATTTCTTCAAAACTTACATCCAACTTTAGACACCAGTTCATGCTGACATTTTTTCAAACTTAATCTACAGCCAGCTGATAGCCAAGGCTGAGTAGGGACATTGTAAACTGACCTCCATTTCGCCGGTCTCTGCGTACATCTGAGTGAGTCCTGTCATGTCCTCCAGGAAACTCGGCTGGTTGAACACCTTCATCAGGAAGTCAAAGCCCTCAGCCTTGTAAGCATCAAGAACCTGAAAACACAGACGTATGACTGAGTTGCTGCAGATAATTAACAAGTAATATCAAGAGTACCTTCGCCTTCGTACTTGTTGCATATCTACCGAAGAAACAGAGGCTATTGCACAGTGAAGGTTGAATACCATAAATGTTGCCCGTGTGAGAGGTGGAAATGATAACCCACTCGGCGCTTCTATCATTTCCACCTCTCACTCGAACAATATTTATCGTATTCAGCCTTGCAATATTCTATTTATTATCTGTACCCTAACAGTACCACGAGTTTGTGCACTTTAAAGAGTTTTCGGCATTTTTTCCAGCTGTAGGCTGTCACAGAGATGCCTAGAGCGTGACGTTTTGCACATGATGAGTTATCTTCCTGTAGCAGTTGAGTAAACTTCCATTATGACATCATTCCACTGATATCAGACTGGAACTTTATAAAATAAAATGTTTCTTTTTTGATGTCATGACACCTGGGTGTGAAATATCAAAATGTGATATTTCACTGGAGTGAAAATAACACTTTTATCAGTGAAGGCAATGCTGGGATTTCACTGATGTATAAATAATAATATTTTAATTGTATAGTTTTTGTATTTTCACTGTAAGTTTCTATATTTACTATGTCAAAATGAACAATCAAGAAATAATCACTATTTCTATTCTACTACATTCAACTCTGGTCCAAACTGAATAGTCCATTGCTCTCAAACAATCCAAGTATACTACGTCACCAGTTTGCCCTCAAAATGTAATTCCAAAGGCAGGAAAGTAAAGCAGGCTACAAAGGTTAGACCTGAAGTACATAAGGCAGGAAAGGTTTCCTATTTGATACACATTCATCCTAGATTCCTATACAAGACTAAAAGGAAATGAATATGTATGCTGGTAATAACAGAAATCAGAGGCGTATACACAGGGTTTAAGATTCTGTACTTTGCCATACCGTTTTGGAACAGGCTGTACATTTGTCAAAGTACCGACTGGCTGGAAGAACATTGTGGAAGCGGGACAGAAATCCTCGGATCTGACAAAAAAAAAAAAAAGAGACATAATATTCAATGTCAGAAAAGTAAGGCATTATCTTCGACTTTACTAGATTTTCGTTTGACTTTAGTCTTGGACCTTTCAGTTAGTTTTATTGCATTTTACAATATTATCTTGATGGCCTAGCTGAGGTGAATTCCAAGCGATTTACACAGAGTTGAACCAGAAATTACAACCATGGGTTGAGAAATAAAGAAATGAAATACAAAAATAGAAATATCAGAAAACTGATTTTTATGAAAAATGTTCAGGAAATATACTGAGTTTCTGATATACAGAATACTTGTATTGAGTTTTCTGATCTGTTCAAATTGAGTTTCTAGAATGAAATTGGGTAGAAAAATCCCTGTATAACAATGGACATCCAACCTGCAAAGTCACAGTTCACACATGTGCATGTACAGCAGCATACTCCTTCAAGTGTTAGCCCCTACCACCTGGTTCTGACAGCCTGTGACATTTATGTCTGTGTGCCTACCTGATGGGGAACCAGACCAAGTGATGAGGAGAAGTCTTTTGTAAGGTGTTCATCCTTGGCACTGGTCTCCGCTCTAGCCAATCCTCTGACAAAGTCAATCAGACATGATGACATTACTGTTCATGAGCTCAAGGGTTCACAGAGGTCATTGCAATGAAATATTTCACAATATTTTTAATTTATTATATTTATCTGATTGTTGTTTAAGGCTTTACTCAAGAATTTTCACTTTTCACTCAATGACACAGTAGGCCCTATGTATGAGGTCAGTCAGTTTTAAGGGTCGGGGAAACAGCAATAACCCAGCAATCTTTAGCATATAACTGATGAACCTTCCAGTGCAAGATGAACAGACTTGCTGGCCATATTGGTGGAAAACTAGCCCTCTTCAATGACTGATCTGCAAACGGTCCCACAATTAACCGGGACCCCTGGCATGAACAATGAGAACAGGGACACCTAGATGAACAATGATAGCAGGAACATCTAGATGAACAATGAGAGCAGGGGCATCTAGATGAACAATGAGAGCAGGGACATCTAGATGAACAATGAGAACAGGGGCATCGAGATGAACATTGAGCACAGGGGCATCTAGCTGAACAATGAGAACAGGGGCCCCTGGCATGAACAATGAGAACAGGGGCCCCTGGCATGAACAATGAGAGCAGGGACATCTAGATGAACAATGACACCAGGGACATCTACATGAACAATGAGAACAGGGACATCTAGATGAACAATGAGAACAGGGACATCTAGATGAACAATGAGAACAGGGGCATCTAGATGAACAATGAGAACAGGGGCATCTAGATGAACAATGACAGCAGGGACATCTACATGAGCAATGAGAACAGGGACATCTAGATGAACAATGAGAACAGGGACATCTACATGAACAATGAGAACAGGGACATCTAGATGAACAATGAGAACAGGGGCATCTAGATGAACAATGACAGCAGGGACATCTACATGAACAATGAGAACAGGGGCATCTAGATGAACAATGAGAGCAGGGACATCTAGATGAACAATGACAGCAGGGACATCTAGATGAACAATGACACCAGGGACATCTACATGAACAATGAGAACAGGGACATCTAGATGAACAATGACAGCAGGGACATCTACATGAACAATGAGAACAGGGGCATCTAGATGAACAATGAGAACAGGGGCATCTAGATGAACAATGACAGCAGGGACATCTACATGAGCAATGAGAGCAGGGACATCTAGATGAACAATGAGAACAGGGACATCTACATGAGCAATGAGAACAGGGACATCTAGATGAACAATGACAGCAGGGACATCTACATGAACAATGAGAACAGGGGCATCTAGATGAACAATGAGAACAGGGGCATCTAGATGAACAATGACAGCAGGGGTATCTAGATGAACAATGACAGCAGGGGCATCTAGATGAACAATGAGAGCAGGGATATCTACATGAACAATGAGAGCAGGGACATCTACATGAACAATGAGAACAGGGACATCTACATGAACAATGAGAGCAGGGACATCTAGATGGACAATGAGAGCAGGGACATCTAGAAATTCCTTCTCCTAGGCCAGGACTGGATACGTACTCCATGTGCCAGACAATGGGAGTTACTTCAATAATTTGATTGGTATTTTACGCTGTACCCACGAATATTTCACTTTTACGACGGCCGCCAGCTTACTGATGGGAGGAAACCGAGCAGAGCTGGGGAGAAATCCATGATAATCTGCAGGTCGCTGGCAAACCTTCCCATGAATGGCTGGAGAGTAAAAACATGGATCTCTTCACGAATTTGCGCGTCATCTGAATGGGACTGTAGCCCGTTTACTGTCGAGCGAAAGTGGAGTCCTCTCCCTACATCACATTCAACATCAGAGAATATTTGTACCACAGAACTGTTGAAGGCATCATAACTCAATGGCAGTTTATTACATATTGGGAAAACAACTCAGACAATTCTCATAATTAATGACATCTTGGTTTATTCAGTACAACAGTTTTGGAGCCTCTCTGACAAGGGAATCAACAGTATGAGGACGTACTCTGAAACAATAGTACCAAATACCCCCCAAGGGCTAGAACAAGGAAACAGGACTGGTCAGCCCGGTGTCAGTATAATGTGACTTGGTTGGGGAGTCATATCTGGTGTCTTCTGCATGATGCTCCACTGGTGGCGCCAATTTGGGCGCATGGACTCGCCCTGCCATAAGAACACAGAGTATATACACATTGTAAGGACACCTTGTCGTCATATGACTCACAAACTGTTGAATACGACGTAAAACCCAAGCATGCATACATACATACATACATGAGAAAAGTTAATTTTCTTTGTTTCCTTTGTTGGGGACATACTTGTCTGGATGCTGCAGAACGGAGACGAACAATTCCACTGCCAGAGCGCTGGCGATCATGGACATTCCTGGACGAGAAACGGTACACTGCTGGTCAAGAGTGCGATCCTTAGTGGACTGGAAAACAAAAACGGACAACAAACTATTTTATAGTTATTTTACATATAAAACTAACTCTTTTCACAAGAGAAAAAAAGAGTTAAAAAAAAAACTGAAGAGAGACGACTTAAATTTTCATAAAAGGCCAGGAAGAACATGTACCTCATGTGTCCAAGCGACTGAAAGGAGAGATACATGTAAGTAGAGAAGATACCTGAAGTTTATCTGACTTCAGGGAGATTGGGGCCTTGTAAGAGGATTCAGTGTTTGCATTATCACTGTAAACATGTCTCCGCTACCCGAAAAGTTTAAAATTCTTTCTCCTTATTTTTTTCATCCCTGTGCTGTTGTTTTCGTGTATCATGTCATGTCTCCTCCACATTTCCTGTGACGCACTTTCTTTTTCATTCACTTTCAAACAGAGCTTCACGGCATCTAACATGTCCGACCACACGTCCTTTAAACAAAACGACGACCTCAGAGGTAATATCTTCCTGTATCACCCATATATTTATTTAATTATCTTCTGAGTGGTGTTTTATGCTGTACTCAAGAATATTTCATTTTGACAACAGCGGTCAGCATTATGGTGGGAGGAAACCTGGGGGAAACCCATGACCATCCAGCACGAGCTGTACTTGGTGAGAGGCACCTGGGTCGTTATGCCATGATGGTGCACCAGCCTCCTCAACCACGGAGGCCCCCTTTCACCCAGGTCCGTGCATACTTTGTTGTTAAAGCCCAGCTACAAGTTCACATTCCACAACTTTTTCCCCACAAATCTGATTTATTCTTCGCTCAAAACTACATTCTGAATTGGTAAAACTAATGCACTCACATTTCCTGGAGCTACGACATCATTGCAGAAGTAACAGCCAAGCTGATGCCCTGGAATGGCCTTGGACCACAGAGCAAAGTCTGATGCCCCAGGGGGAGGACTCACAGGTGTGGCAGGGTCCTTCTTAACACCATGGCGCAGAACCAGGTAGGTGTCAAACCCCAGTGCAGCGTTGATCACAAGCTGAAATGTCAACATAGAATCATCTCATGATAGTGTCAGTAAACTGAATGATATGTTGGTAAGTATATCTTCCGTGTAACATTGTCTTTTTTACTATAAATCCAGTTCCAAATATGTATACTGCACTATAACCCACTTGCCTTTCTTCAATATTTAGTTATTTCTTTTTTGGTATTTCAGACCATCTCATGCTGGCTTCCTCTCCAGCTGTACGTGGGAAGGCCTGCCAGAAACCTGTGGATGGTCGTGGGTTTCCTCCCACCATAATACTGGCCGCCGTCGTATAAGTGAAATATTCTTGAGTACGGCGTAAAACACCAATCAAATAAATAAATAAATAAATATTGGTGTTTCATGCAGTACTCAACAATATTCCATTTATATGATGGTGGAAGGCTGAGCCATATGGTGAGGAAACAGGACAGGAAACCTGCTTCAGCTGAACTTTCAGTGCCGTCATTGGTGAGAGGCTCCTCAGTGATTTTGCTGTGCTAGCACACATAGAACTTAGAAACACCTGCCCATAATAAGACTCTGAGCACAATATTTATTTATTTATCTATTTCATTCGTGCTTTACACTGTAGTCAAGAATATTTCACTTAAATACGATGGTGCCCAGCACTGTGGTGGAAGGAAACCAAGTAGAGTCCGGGGGAAAACCCATGACCATCGGCAGGCTGCTGGCAGACCTGAACACAATAAACTGTTTGCATAAAATTATACAGTTCCATCATGTGAACAGAAAAAATTGGTGCCAAATGCCTGTAACAGAAAGATGCTCAGCAAAAAAATTCCTGTACATGAAATAATGTAGTTCTTAGCAAAAAAAAATTGAGCAATGCAGAGAGTGTCTAAATCTAGAGGCAAGACACACCACGGCTGTCTATTTTCAATGCTTAAAAATTTGAGCACTGAACCAGTGAGATTTCCAGGTTCCAGGAATCAGTTTGCTACTCAAAAGGATTCAACAATTATTACTGATTAAAACTCAGTCCTGCTGCCCAAGCATGTGAACAAACCTTGTGTTTTGCTGCACTAATTAGAGTTGGCAGCCACCGACTCTCCCTTGTGTCCATCAAGAGGAAGACTGTGTCATGCTCCTCTATCAGTTCTTCCAGCCTCTTCACATCCTCCCTTGTCTGCTCAAGGGCAGCCTCTGTTAAATGTGATCAGTAAGTCATTATCTCTCAGGCAAGCTGATGTTCAAATTATTCTTGGTATTTTTTTAAATCTTTTTAAGTCTGTTGATAAATCTATTTCCTCTCAATACCTGTACAGTGTACTACAAAATAAGTCACAACAGTAAGCAGACTACTGATATCTCTATGTTCATATACATGTATTTAAAAAAATACCCAGTGATTTCTTTATTTCCTTGATAGGTGTTATACACTGTAACCAGGGAATATTTCACTTATACGACGGCAGCCAGCATTATGGTCGGTGGAAACAGAAGAAATACAAAAAAAAAAAAAAACAGTGGGGACAATTTATATCAAGAAAGAATTTTGTATTAACTAACAAATGCCATGTTTCACAGTGTGACATTACATGCAACTCTTTTGCTTGAAACATGATGACAATCTAGATATTTTACAATACCTTAGCGAGAATACTAAAGAATATCTATTATTGTCTACCCCAAGCACATTCCAGGCATATACTTACCTACAACAGTGTGCCCAGGCATTGGAATAGAAAGGCTGTGTCCTGTGGAGGACTTGAAATATACAACGATAATACAAATATACCAGAGATACCAATACATCATTACATTTTATGATGTAATATACAAGAAATATCTTCCAGTACACACCTGCCGAGTGTTGTAATTCCACAGTATTGGCCAAGTGTGTGTCATGCCACTAGCACACTTGTGGCTGGCTTCTAGCATTCTACTACCAAACAACATCCATGACCATGCCTCTGAATTATCTTCAACCAATCAGTGTAATCCTCATCACCTTCATATCATCTTACACCAGTTAATAAGATCCAAAATGTGTGGTTAAGTGTGTGGGCGTGGTTACACTGTAACTGTCATGTGGGTAAGGATAACTGTTTAGTGTGGATCAGTTGACACCCAACCCTTTGCAGATTTTTAGTCACCCACCGTGCGACAGACAGTAATTCATAAACTGGGATACGCACAAATGTATTGCATTTAATGTAAAACGCAAAGTTGTATTATGTTTAATATATTTCTGTTCCTTGTCATTTTCACCCACCACTCCAGGAAAGATTTTCTGTAGAGCTGCCGCAGCTGCTTCTGCCTTGGGTTGTCCCCCTTGTATGCAATCTTCAAAGATAAAGAGTGACTGCCTGACAGGGTTGGAGTAAGAGATGCGTCCGTTGTCCACCAGAGTGATCGTGCGAACACCCCAGCCCTGGAAATAAACATCAAGGATTCACAATTGCAATTTAGATATTAAGTCAGACTTAAATCCGAATAATAAACTTACCCTAAAACAAACTGATGACATAGCAGTATAATATTCTTCTGAAGTCCAATTTCCGAGGTTGTATTAAGAATTAATACATTCACACATGAATCTTAATTATCAATTGAGGTTTGAGTGCAGTCACTATTATCAGTTGGTAGGTGTGGAAGAAACCAGAGGTCCCAGAATAATAAATCCACAGCCTTAGACAAAATATAATCAACAAAATTTCCAACATGTCAGACGCACCAATTTCCAAGAGCCATACATGTGTTGTTGACTGTTTACAGACACCAAGGCCCTGACAGTCATGGAGCCAGGGCATACACTTGGATTCTCTGTCCAATGCTGGGACTGTTTACAGACATCAAGGCCTGGGAGTGATGGAGGCAGGGCATACACTTATATTCTCTGTCCAATGCTGGGGCTGTTTACAGACATCAAGGCCTGGGAGTGACGGAGGCAGGGCATACACTTGGATCCTCTGTCCAATGTTGGGACTGTTTACAGGTATCAAGGCCCTGGGAGTCATGGAGCCAGGGCACACACTTGGATTCTCTGTCCAATGTTGGGACTGTTTACAGACACCAAGGCCCTGGGAGTTATGGAGCCAGGGCATACACTTGGATTCTCTGTCCAATGCTGGGACTGTTTACAGACACCAAGGCCCTGGGAGTTATGGAGCCAGGGCATACACTTGGATTCTCTGTCCAATGATGGGACAAGCAATGAGGTACCTTTTGAGGTGCAACGGCGACATGTTCCCAAGCTGCTCTGACTTGTGTTCTCTTCCAACACAGGAGTACAACCTTGACAGTTTGCCCACTAACTGTCACCACAAAAACAGAAATGAACAACAAACTACATAGCTTGGGCCTGACCTTTGCTCTAGGCATGGAAGGTACACCACTTAAAGCCAACCATCAGCCGCTCTGTCATGAACAGCACACTTCAATCCTACTAGCTAGTTCTCCTCCTACATGTAATAAATGCCTACTACACTACAACCTATTCAGAAAAACATATTTCTTTATTTGATTGGTGTTTTAGGCCAGCATTATGGTGGGAGCAAACCAGGCAGAGCTGGTGTGCTGGCCCCCTCAGCCATGGAGGCCCCTCTCTATTCAGAAAAACTTATTTCTTTCTTTGATTGGTGCTTTAGGCCAGCATTATGGTGGGAGCAAACAAGGCAGAGCTGGTGTGCTGGCCCCCTCAGTCATGGAGGCCCCTCTCTATTCAGAAAAACTTATTTCTTTCTTTGATTGGTGCTTTAGGCCAGCATTATGGTGGGAGCAAACCAGGCAGAGCTGGTGTGCTGGCCCCCTCAGTCATGGAGGCCCCTCTCTATTCAGAAAAACTTATTTCTTTCTTTGATTGGTGCTTTAGGCCAGCATTATGGTGGGAGCAAACAAGGCAGAGCTGGTGTGCTGGCCCCCTCAGCCATGGGGGCCCCTCTCTATTCAGAAAAACTTATTTCTTTCTTTGATTGGTGCTTTAGGCCAGCATTATGGTGGGAGCAAACCAGGCAGAGCTGGTGTGCTGGCCCCCTCAGCCATGGAGGCCCCTCTCTATTCAGAAAAATGTATATTCTTGCATTTATAACTTCATATAATTACAAAAACGTCATCGTTTATTTATTTTTTTTTCATTTCTCTATCCTATGAAATACCATCTCAAGAAAAGAAAAACTGGCCTACCAGAAGACACCTGGCAACATTACACCCCAGCGTCCCGGCACCCAGCAGCAGACATTTGGTCCCGGCGACTGTATCCAGGTCAAGTTCAGGCAGAAGTCGCCAGCGCATCAGCTTCAAGTTGAGATCAACTGCTGACTCAGCCAATCTGCGCCAACAATAAACACAGCAGCTAAGACTTTCATCAAAAAATACCCTCAAGTTTTATGGGTATCAGAATGATAGGATAGAAAAAAAGCAAAAAACTTGTCATCTGGGTTTTTGGTAGTACCTGTGCATTAAGAGCTGATGCTGGAGAATTTCAACCATAATGGCAGACACAAGGTTAACCCTCAAAAGATCAGTGGAATACATAGTCTTCATTAAACTCTAGTTTGGCCTGGTCCAAAAGCTAAACACACACACGCTTTCATCACAGTACACAAAATCCCCGAGTAACTGCTTCCTTTCTGTGTTTCATGTTTACATGCTTTGTGCTTTTCCTATGCCTTATGACTGGGCTAAGCCTAAGTTGTGCTAAGAATAATATTCTAAGAAAATAAAACATGATAAATGAAGATTTTCCTATCATGCTAAGACCAAAGTCTGATCCCAACATAAAGTTAACTGGAGTGAAAGACCACACAAAAATGAAGTTATGGTGAAAGAAAAGACCATTAAAAAAACTATTTGAAAATTCCTTCACTGATTTTTCAACAATTTCTTTCACCAAATTAAACGTAGTCAAAAGTTTTGATTGTATGGTGGATTTTATGGGCCATATTGATAATGTGGCTCACCAGTGACAGTATATGTAGAAAAAGCAATGTTTCCCTAATCTAAGTCTGTGCTGAAACCCCGAGAGATGTGTGTGACTCCGATGTCTCACCTGGTCGGGTCCATAGAGGAACTCAGGTCCACCATCCTGGGGCCCAGCTTACCCCGGACATTCTTCTCCCAGCCTAACACCTTAGGACATTCTGAGAAAGAAAATATCACACCCGTGTCAACAATCGTTAACCATAGCAAAAATGAAGTGGACAGGAAAGTTTTATTAAACTAGAAGGTACTCTTAGAGTGCAAACATCCGTCAAAGCTACTTATATGTATTTATTACTTATTTGATTGGCGTCTTACGCAACAATATTTCACTTATAAAATTGGAAAATTTATTCATTCATTTGTTTATGCATTTATGTGTTTATTTCTAAATTTATTTGATCAGTCTTTTACTATGTATTCACTTATAAAACCATGGCCAGCATTATGGCGAGAGGAAACCGGGCCTGAGCCGGGGGGAAACCCACGACCATCTGTAGCTTGCTGGCATGAAGACCAGCTACACCTATAAATTCCTACACTACAAAGGGACAATACTCCACACTGCTGTCTTCCTTTGTAAAATTCCAGGATTCAGACCACGATGACCACCAAAACTGAATGGCCAGAACTCAAGCTTAGCATAGTGTCAACCTCTGTACAAAATGTCATCCTCATCCAGAGATAATAATCACATACTATATTTTCAACCGAGGTTTTAGCATTTTTCAAGTGGAATCTTTCGCTTGATTCTTATTCATTCATCCACCTTACAGGGCCACTTAAGAGTTATGTTTTGAAATATGATTGTTTTCTTATAGGAAAAACTTAAGTGTTGGCATCAAACGTATCATTTTATTTTTTTGAAAATGCTAAACTTAAGGTAAAATACAGAAATTCTACAATGTGGGCCTACCTGTCAAGTTGCCAAGTGGAGATAACTTCACAGTGAACACCAAACTGTGACTTACATCTCTGTTCCCATCTTTGGACCGGTCTCTGAAACACACAACCTCAACTTCCTGCAGTTTGTCTCCCCTGAAAAACAATATGGTAAGTAGCCTAAAATTTCAACCCAAAAAAGCGCAGTTTCAAAAGCAATTCATTTGTACTATAAAATATTGCATTTTGGGACTGAAATATATATTTTTCTAGTAGAAAATCAACCGAACTTGCAAACCAATCTCAAAACATGTTCTTAAAATCAATATAAATCTCAAAATCAGGCAAAATGTGTAACATAATCACAGGTAAATTTAGATCATTTACTGTCTATATTCTAATACACGGTGATCCACTGTGCATCAACTGGATTTACTCAAACAATAAGCAAAATAACTCAGGAGAAATTCATTTTCATGTTCTGACTATATACATCTATCCCTTCCTCACATAGCACATTTCTCCTGAGGAAGACTTAATTAAATGAAATATTAAGAAAGCCAAAACGAATTTCCTTGGAGTTACTTTGTTTATTGATTATGCTAAGCTATTCAGTTGATCAGCCAGATTCTGCATTTACTCAGGTAGGGTTTATTTGTATTTTTCTTCGATACAACATGGGTTATAATTTGAAATCTTACCAGTGATAAGAGGCCAAGCACAGGAAGTTTCGCAATGTCCATCCTGGGTAGGTTTCTAGAGTACTTGGATCGGCAAAACCTAGCATGATCTGAAAGAGTCAATCACAAAATTAAAGCTGTTATCCAACAACGTTTCCGGGGTCCATGCTATTACCTATTTACCATATCTGGCAGTCCCATGATAACTTCATGGTAATAAAAAAGAGAAAAAAAAATGAAAAGACTGTAAAAGAATGAACTGGATTTGAGCCCGTGACTTCCAGGTATCGTATACAATGCGCTTATCACTAAAAACCAGTGTGGAAGCAATGCAGCTTTGGTCTTTTGCTCATAGCCCTTGACAAATGACATAAAGAACACAGTGTAGCAAGAATGATTTCCACTCTCACGGTAAACTGCACTCAACGAATTTCAAGCTTTCAACTATAACGGTTTCCTATCATGTGATGTCTAAATATGGGGGAATTTCTGTTTTTTTTTTTTGGCACTTCACAATTTTTAACATAACAGCTGTAACAGTTTTCTGTCACACCACCTCCAAACAAGGGGAAAACTGCACTATTGCGAACTTTGATCATAATTTGCATCAAAAGTATACATTGCAGGAAATAAATAAGATCACATCTTGTGACCAGGACATCAAACTGCATCAGGTAGCATAGTTAAAATATTTACATTCAGAAACTTTTGGTCACATGACAATTTCGGTAATCAGTGCATTTCCACAGTTTTCATGAAGACATGAAAACGCTTTTCATACAGTCAACTTTCCCCGAAGTGTTCTATCTGTATTATAAATTTCAGTTCAATCACATACACCGTACTCGAGAAAATGACATGTCAAAACATTCTATTCATGGCAACATGGCATCCAAAGTAGGTCAGGTTGAACAATAAAAACTGTGGGGAAAAACTTTCCATTTAAAAATGATAAGAAACAGACTGAATTTGAACCTCATAGTGCTAGGACTAGGCTGTAGTGCCTAATAATTTGATGATACATGAAAAAAAAGAGACAGAAAATGACCAGCAGGATTTAACTGGATTTGAACCTAAAAAGAGTGTTACATGTAGGTACAATGCAAGCCTGTACTGAAAGCATCCCTTCGGTGAAAGTGGCAGGACCCAAGAAACCTTTGTCCAGTATTTAAACCATGGAAAACAAGGTCATACCATTTCGTCCAAAGGTATGTTTTGAGAAATGTCAGGCACCTATCTGCCCTTTAGTAATGTTAACTGGGGCCATGATGAAAGCCAGTGAAAAGAAAATATAACAGATACCAGGACTGGGCCACATGTAGGGAGAGACTGTGCCTTTGATCTACTACTTCTGGCACACACACCCTTTGGAAACCCAAACCATAGTAAAGGTTTTGATGAATGTTATTTAAATGTGAGAATTCTGAAAATCTGTTTTGCACGAAAGTAATCCGTGCAGATTTGTAATCCTGACATCATGGAGCACCAGATAGTGTGTTTGTTTAATCATTTTAAGCAGTATTTAGACGTGACATAATTTTTACCAAATTTAAAAACTCAATTACGGACAAGAAATCATCGAAATGAAAAATTGATACTACAAATTATGTATCTTGCTGTAGTCTAAATTTTAACTAAATTTCACTGAAATTGTACAAAAACTATATGAGTAGTAGCGTTTCAAAGGAAATGTTAAACCGAACAGACAGACAGGTGGACAAACCATCACTGAAATGGAAAACTGACACTACGAATTATGTATCTTGATGTAGTCAACACTTGAACTGTGTCTTCCTGAAATCAGACAAAAACTCTGGGTGAAAATGTTAGCATCTTCTGGATAAACACACAGACAGACGGACAACCGATAACTGAAATGGATAATCCATCCTATGAATTATGTATCCTGACGTTGTCTACACTTGACCAAAGTGACTTGCCAAAGTTTTGTTCAAATCGGACAAAGACTGTATGAGTAGCATTTTGAAACGAAAGTTAACAGACGACAGACAGACAGACAGACGGACACAGGACAACTTGCTCATACATAACCTCTTCTGGTCTTCGACCAGTAGAGCTAACAACCAAAAAGGCAAGTATGACTCATGAGTACATGTAGAGTAGAAAACTTTGTCAAAACAAAACTCTGCAATTTTGAACAATACTTTTTCATTGAGAGAAGCACAGTCAAGTATTTCAGCACACCCATGGATGATATGAAGGAAAAAAACTAAAATGGTAAGTAAGTGTCATCTAAAGTGCATGCATATGTACTTGTATCACGAAAAACTTTGAGAAAAGTGCTATTTAATATTTAATCTGTCAGGTGGCATCTCACATATTTACACATATACACACAATATAGTGAAAAATAAAATACAATGATATAATGAAAAAAAAAATGCAAACATTTACATCCATATAATTGGGTGAAAAAATCTTTAAATACTTAATATAAAGATATTATTCTATTTCTTTTTTAAACCAGAAAAGTGGAATTAAATATTCAGTTTTTATGTTGGTAGCTGATATTATATATATTTGCAAATTAAAGTGAAAAAGAAAACATTAATGATATAATGAAAAAAATAAAAACATTTATATCCACATAAACACATGAGAGAAAAATCTTCTAAATGTTCTAATTTTTAGGGCAAATATTAGTAGAGTTGACCGGAAGAAATTACATTTCTCGTCTAGTTCTTTTTTTTTGGCAGAGTGTAAGATATGGATATGTAGTTCACGAGATGGATTATAACCATGTGAAAACAGTGAAACCGAGCATTTCTGTCACAATTACAAGTATACTGGCTAAAAAGAGCAGAAAAGCTGACCCCCCAAAATGAGGAGAAACATGGTATTTTAGTGGTCTATCCTGAAGATGCTTTCTTAATTTTAATTAGATTTATTTTTTTAATAAAACTATTACGAACACTAGTACTGAGATAGTTCAGCATCACTGCTAAGCACAAGCCAGGCTTTCTATTTTGCCTTAAATTTTCAATGCGTATTTTATTTATTTATTTGATTGGTGTTTTATGCAGCGCTCAAGAATATTTCACTTATACGACGGCAGCCAGCATTATGGTAGGAGGAAACTGGGCAGAGCCGGGGGGGAAACCCACGACCATTTGCAGGTTGCTGGCAGACCTTCTCACGTGCGGCCGGAGAGGAAGCCAGCTTGAACTGGACTTGAACTCACAGTGACTGCATTGGTGGGTCATTGAGAATTGAGAACTCAGAAATCAAAGACCATAAAATTTCTCCATGACCAAGTCACACATTTTGCCTGATCCACTGATGTTAGAAAGGTGTATTGAGGTGTTTTTTTGGAAGCTCGCACAATACCCTACTGGAAAAATAAATGTTTCAAACCTAATTTTTATTTTATTTTATTGTGATTTTTATTTCATGCCTCTAAAAATGCATTGGGCGAATTTTTGGGATAAATACCGTATAAAGTTAAATACACTAATCATCACACACATGTATTATTTCTGATGAAAATTCCTGATCATCTATTTAAATTCACAAATTTCATTTCCTCAGTCTGAATAAATGAATCACATAAGCTGTTCAGAAAACAGGATGTAGCACATCGTGTCAAAATGTCTTCACCTTTTGCGAATTCTCCAGGTAGGTCTTTACAGAGGTCAGCTTCTCCACAGTCAATGTGTCCTTGTCCTCGGAGATCATGAAAAACCCTGTGGAATGTCTTATCTGGAAGGCATCGTATGACGTCAACAAAGTATTGATCTGAAAAAAAAAGAGGGGAAAAATAGAAAATCGGAGATATGTATTCCACAAAATGTTGCATGAACCCTACAGGGAGATAATGCCATTATTAATCAATTGTTTGTTCCTTGCGACTCTTTAATATATAGTAGTTAAAATCATTAAAATAGAGAGCTATTTGAAGACTATGGAGTTAGGGAGTTAAAGAACAATACAATTATGGTAAAACAGAAGGCATAACATATTTCACTGGCCAGTTGATGCAGATGAACCAATGACACTGATTGCACTGTAGTCCTTGAATCCCAAATACTTACTTTAACTCTGGTGAGATGTTGTTATGTGTCAAATCCCCCCAAAAAACAGCCATTTTAGTGTTACAGCCACTTCAGCACACACCTGAGATGAAATGAAACGCTTATCCAAATGCTGAGGTGAACTGCACAGACCCAAGTCACCTGGATTCAGGCACGGAAATGCAAACCAGTAGTAGAAGACATACTTCTTCAGGTCCTACAAAACAGAAGGATAAATTATGTGGAAATAAAGACATGTAAATAGGTGCACATTTGTTGATGTACATGGTCATCTTCACAGATGACAACTTCCTACAGTATTTAATAACCTAGACGCATTATCATGAAATTTATAATTTACATGTACTACATTAAAACTCAAGGTTATACACCATGTACCACATCATAACTCAACGTTATACACCATGTACCACATTATAACTCGAGGTTATATACCATGTAAATCATTATAACTCAATGTTATACACCATGTACCACATTATAACTCAACGTTATACACCATGTACCACATTTTATGCTTTGTTTCTGCCGTAAACTATTAAAATTTCTGTGCGTATTGGCAAATGCAACAAAACACTGTTTATTTAAGTAATGGTTTTTAGTTTCCAAAACTCTAAATCAGGTGCTTTGTTTCTGTTGTAAACTATTAAAATTTCTGTGAGCATTGGCAAATGCAACAAAACACTGTCCATTTAAATAATGGCTTTTAGTTTCCAAAACTCTAAAACAGGTGCTTTGTTTCTGTTGTAAACTATTAAAATTTCTGTGTGTATTGGCAAATGCAACAAAACACTGTCCATTTAAATAATGTTTTTTGGGTTTCCAAAACTCTAAAACAGGTGCTTTGCTTCTGCCCTAAACTATTAAAATTTCTGTGTGTATTGGCAAATACAACATAACACTATTCATTTAAATAATGGTTTTTAGTTTCCAAAGCTCTGTAACAGGTGCTTTTCAAATACTTACTGCAAATGTCAACATAACAAATCTCGCAAGAAGTTCTGTTTCTTCTATTGCTTTTCCCGATGTTATTGCTTCCCATATCTAATAATGCACAAAACATGTAAAACTGTAAAATTAATAAATACAACTACTCACTAGATTTGGTGAATCATGAACATTTTTTGGGATTTTATTAGTTTGATTTTAATGAGAAATTTCACCAAATTGTACATGTTTTGCTACTGTATTTACTGCAGTACCATACTAAATTTATTTGCACAATATTACCTTCCATTCGAACAACACATAAGATTATTTTAATTAATAGATCTCAAGGTTTATTGACAGAAAAAAAAACATGACAGCCAGGTAAATCCAGGTACCCTGTGGAAAAAAAACCAGTGCATTTAATCAAAAATAGATTATTTATTTATTGGACGCTGTATTCAAGAATATTTCACTTATACAATAGCGGCATACGACCATCCGGCCTTTCCATGTACGGACAGAGAGGAAGCCAGCCTGAGCTGAACTTGAACTCACAGGGACTGCAATAGTGAGAGGCTCCTGGGTCATTGCGACATGCTGGCATGCTAACTCCTTCAGCCATGGAGGCCCCCATTTCCACATAAAGCTAGTCACCTAGCATCCCCAGGTAACACTTTCACATACTCCATCAGTAGGAACATGAGGCTAATCACACTCAATTCCTTGTTTCTTGTCAGAATAATCCTGAAAATTTTTAAGGGTGACATTAACTTCTGTTTTTCTTCTTCAATATTTTATAATTAAGTAACATTTGTTTGAGATAATTTCTGGCAAAAATGAAATAAGGAGTTCTTATGCTGGGGGTAAAATGACGTGCACTGTGGCAGAAAACAAGGAGTCAAGTGTAATGGGCCAGAGAGGCTTAGGACATCCTTACATAATTCTTTGCTGGGTTTAACCAACCCTGTTACAAAAAATACCTCTGTAGGCAAAATCAGTATAAGATTCTTTTGTCATACTCTGGCTAATGGAAAAGACAGGAATTTTAAATTTTAAAGAAATTAACATGGAGGAAAAAAAATCATAATACAAACCTTTAGGGTCTTCTTTGGAAGGCCTGTTAGGCAAAGCCCAACAACCATAGTTTTTATGATGGCCTTACTCTTGCAGTCATATTATCTACACATGTATAAACTTTAATGTTTGCTTTAAAATTCAGCGGAGTAAGAACATACTGAGACTGTCATTTGTTTCCAACAGGAGGTATCTCTTCAAATTTTAAGGTCAAACAAATAATGCAAAAGGAGAATCTACATTTTCACCAATAGCTTTCATAAATCTTGATAATCAATTTCTATATCTATTTACATTTATGACTGATTGACTGTATTGAATGAACATTACTCACTTGTTCCCCTGCTGTTTTGATAATGGCCTGCTTATCACAACTTTTGAATGTCTCTAGAGTGTTACAGTTAATCAGTGTGCCGGTACTGGTGAAACATTTAGGAGGTGTCTTTGGAGGGCTGTAAACAACGACAACAACAAAAATAAACAATAAGAAAAGCACACTGTGAAGATTATTTGATAAGCACATCACCTGCAAGAGTACTTATGTATTTGATTGTTGTTAATGCCATGGTCAAGTATTTTCCCTACACAATGTGGTGGGGGTCATGCAGTTGGTGAAAGACCCTGGAGTGTTGGAATAAACCAACAACCTTGGGCAAGCTACTTGCAAACTTGCCAACACTTTGTGTAAGACTACACGGGATAGTATCAACGACTTCTTCTGATAAAGGCCCATAAAGCATGGAAATTTCTTTCTAAATTCTTTGTCAGAGAATAGTACTAACCCCACCTTTCAGGGCAAATTTATATGATGGTGATTACATAGAGGCAAGTACCTCAACCTCACAGCCAAAACCATCTCTCCCTCCTCCCCATCCCTTGCAAAAGTGTACATACCTCGGTTTGCTTGAAACAGTCTTATCCCTGGTAACATCAACAGCTTCCTTCCCATTCCTTATGTAACATGTAACACAGCACTGCATCTCCAGTTTCTTACAGAAACTTACAGTTTCATTTCACTGAACATTACATACAACCTGAGTGACCTTTGTTTTCATCTGTGCCTCTTTTAAAATGTTTCAATGGGAGGTTACTGACTGGCTAAAATACCTCTTGATGTCACAATGTTACTAAGAGCAACGGGCTGTGATTTGCTGGTTACGAGGGCTTGCTTTTCAAAGTGTGAGCTCAAAACCTGCCTTGGGGCAGCTAATTTGTAGAATGATACCCCTGCTCTCATCACACTCAGTGCTCTCCTGGGGCTATATGTTTTGCAGCCTTTCATTCGTTGATCACATTTCTTCCACCAATATGGTCTGCATACCTGTATGTTACACCTGGGCAAGTCCATCAGTCACTTGTCAAAGGTCAGTAGTTTATCCCGGACCAACCAGTTTCCTTCACCTATTTCAATGACACTGCACTGATGATATGAGGCAAAAATTCTTGGGTATGGCATTACACAGCAATCAAATAAATCAATAAAACTGTGCTACTTATAGCCAATAATGCTGTACCAATGCTACGAAATGGTTCACTAAAACCACGGCAATAGGTTTATGTAGTGGAGAAAACAAGAAGTAAGTGTACATTAGTACAAAATAATCGCCAAGGTGCTGAGTGACAAGGTGATTATTTTCTACGAATGTACAGTTGGAAGGGTTTTCTCCATCTTAAATGCAAGTATAACATTGGCCACACTGTACATTATTTTTCACGAATGTCTAGTCTTCATACGCATTGTTATTCAAATATATCTGCACTCGATTTCTACGCACACATTGTACATGGTGGCTGCTGTTGCATTCACAACTACGTGACTTTGGTGCACTGTATGAACTGAAGCAATAGTTTTTGCAATAATTCTGCTAGTTTTATTTGATTTATTTATTTGATTCGTGTTTTACGTCGTACTCAAGAATATTTCACTTGTACGATGGCGGCCAGCATTATTGTGGGAGGAAACTGGGCAGAGCCCGGGGGAAACCCACGACCAGCCGCAGTTTGCTGGCAGACCTTCCCACGTACGCCCGGAGAGGAAGCCAGCATGAGCTGGTCTTCAACTCACAGCGACCACATTGGTGGGAGGCTTCGGCCATTCTGCTCGTTGGAATATCCTTTAAATTCACGGACAGAGTAACACCTTCCCCTTTATGCTGATTCTATGACTTATGAGATTTTTATTTGTATGGATTAATACCACCCAATTTGGATCTGAAATCTTGCTATCATGAGTATAAATGAAAATATATTGATGATTATACTACTGAAGGTTATTGTTATGGTGGCCAAAAAAAAGAAAAGCGTAACTTAAGTTTGCCCGGATAGCTGAGTGAGATAAAAGAGTGGCGATGACTATCATTTTCACGGGATTGAAACCGATACTTGACCCTCCACACATAACATAACACGAACTTTCACACGTTTCGTACTTTGGGTGATAGTGCATCTCAAAAAACCCCAACCACTAAGAGTGCATTCGTGAAAAATAATGTACAGTTCAACCAATAGTGCAACATCACAACTATTGTTTAAGGGTGGAGGAATCTAAAGCACCTGGGCAGAATAAACCACCACCTTTCACCAGGTAACTTAATTTTGTCATTATTAGACTCACTCATCAAAAGCTGTGAAATCCACACTCATCCTGCTTGGCAACCCTGAAGCATCTCCTTCAATTACAAAAACACATCCATCTAAATACTTATTTGTGGCATTTTATCATTACCTAGTAAAGAACAGCATGACTGAGCACTCATCATTGTTAAATTTAATATAGACTTCACTGGGTTAAGTTGATAATTCTTAAATTGGGTCAAATTGTTTGAAACATCATGAAAACAAGCTGGTAATTTTCAGAATAAAATTTACAGTATAAGTATGTTATCCATTTCACCTATTATTTAGGCTGTTCCTATCACAAGGAAGTTGGAAATGTTGTGAATTCTGACACAAATAAACAATCAAAGAAAAATTTAAATTTCTAGGACATAATTTTGGGGTGAATGAGTGATTCTTAAAAAATCTTTCTTTTCTTAAGCTTTCCATGTACATGCAGTTAAATGACTTCAAGAATGGGTTTATCACTATTAACATTTCAGCCACAGTCGCAAAGCAAAGTATGTTACTGTAGCCATATATGTTCTATCCTTAGACTTAATTGGTAGCAAGGTCACAGAAGAGACTGTCTATAGAGGACTAATGAATGCAAAACTTCAGCTGAATACATAAAGTAATTAACACTAACACACATGCCGGGCACACCACACCAGCTATCCAAAACACTGGCTAGACGCACACAATTCATGGTGATTTTGGCCATATCCTGCGTGCATGCTGTTGCTGAGTAGCTATTGTTCGACCAGCCACCGAAGCCATATGGCGATATGGCTCCCGGTCAAGTCAGAATTAACACAGCGTTATGTTGTGGACGAGAACATCGCTATGTGTTATCATGCTTTATATGAATGGTATGCAAAACTTGAGCTCTTACATTCTGAGGTACCACCTTAACATTTACCATAGCATTGCTTTCACGGTTAATGAATGCAGACGCTCGGTGTAAGAAAAAATGAAAAAAAGAGCCAACACAAAAAATGGGTGGTTCGCAATGTGATAATGTAAACAAACCATTGCAGTAAAATCCATGGATAGTTTTCGGCGATTCGTCCAAGCCATAAACATCTAATTTGTTTTTCGACAGCTGGTGCCAAAAGCCGGCCTCAAGAGCACTTGAAAATGGCACAAACTGTAAAATATTTTTCACATCTTCCATTCTATAACCAATCCGAAAACACAGCTGTCATCCATAAATTGCTCGTCTTCCCTGCTGGCGTTGTTGTTGTTCTGGCATGGTCACATGACACGGTGACCTTTAACCCAAGATCATGTGCCTCTAAGTCAGTCGCGAGTAATGAATAATTCATCACGGGGGGAGAATTTTGCAACATACGGAGAATATAGGACAATTCATAATGGTTTTTTGAAGAATATGTTTTACCAGAAAATGTAGTCATATGCTTTAGCCCTGTGTCTGTATTTTATGTTTATTTTATAGACAAAACAGTCAGTGTAGGCCTCTACAATATGCATGTAGGTTTACACTGAATGTTTAGAGGGAAACATGCACGTGCGTTTTTCTGTATATATATATATATATATATATATATATAACAGACATGAAGTGTCGTAGAAAACAACCATGGCTCTGTATTTAGAAAATGATCACCGTAGCTATATTTCCAATACTAAATTCTCACATTTCATGCATATTTCCCGCTTTTTCTTACCAATTAAGGCTTGTGAGCTCGGCGTTGAGCCTTGAATTCAGAGTTACGTATCGTGCTCTGTAACATCGACCTGGCCAGCTTTTCATGTATTTCCTTCCCCCATTTAGATCCATAGGATGAAAATAATTAGAGAGCTATTTATAACATGGATGTTAAGGAAGGAAAATTAATTAGTCTACATTTTCTGTTTTAACAGCGGTTTGGTAACGTCAAAATGCCTTACTTCGAGGTAGGCCTGTTATTGGAAGGGTGTTTATTATACTCCCGATAATGGAAAACTGTGACCATATCAGTTTATCCCTTTCTTGCTTTTATTCTAAAACCATATTAATTCTCATATATGCCTATAATCTGAACCAGGTTAAATGTATGTACCTCTGCAGTTCAGGGGAGGGGGTGGGGTGGTGAGGTGCGCCCTGGCGGAGTGCTTAGAGCGCTAGCACTGAACAGTGACCCGTGAATCTTTAAACAGTGCCGTTCTGCATGAGAGTTCAAGTCCTGCTTACGCTGGCTTCATCTTCCCACCCCACCCCCCACCCCCATCATGCATGATGGCCGTCGTCGTATATAAGTAAAACATTCGTTCGTATGCTGTGTACAACATCAATCAGATAAATAAACTACTTTTGATGGACAACTCGTTCTTGAGGCCTGAGATTCTGTTTGTTTGTTGGTTGGTTGGTTGGTTGGTTGGGCTGGGGTCTAACGTCACTTCCAACATTATTTCGATCATATCCCGACTGTGTTTCGATCATATCCCGACAGTGTCTCATTGTAAAATTCCGGACGAAATGCCGACATATTTATAGTGCCGTCTCAATGAACGCGCCACGCTGAAGACACCAAGAACTAAGTCCTACCCAGTAACATTAATACTAATAGCTGGCCCATGAGTAAATTAACCTTCTGTTATCCGAATCGTCAAACAAAATTACCGATGTTAAAGTCTTAGGTACATGATTCGATTCGGGAGTGAATCGTTTACACTGACAAACGCCCAAGGCATTTAATAGGTGATTAAACTTCAAACAAGCGTGTTAAATAAATATTCACATATATTTAAGTATTAAACTTAAGCGTTTAAAACATGCATATAGGCTTATGCTATAATGCTATAATCGCCAAGTGTTTAATATCTGATGCACAAAGGTCTTTACAATCTAAACATAGAAATTTACAGTGTACGAGGTGGCCTGGTGGTTAGAGGGTCCGTTACCGGTCGGGAGATCCGGAATCTCGGGTCGGGTCACACCAAAGACTTTAATAATGGTTCTTGTTGCTGCTACGCTCTCAGTACTGTCATGGCACTAGGGGGTGTGTGAGTTGCTATACTGCTTATGCATTTATGTCAATAGTTAGAACGAAAGCCAACTGAAGTAAATTGCCATGAGGCCAGATTTCACCGATAACGTGTCACCACTTGCCAATTATCGCAATGTTATCACTGGTCTGGTTTTACTATCTTTGCTGTAGTATTTTATACTATTCTTGACCAATGAAGTTACCTGTTCGAACCCAAGTCTCATTCGGCTGCGACTTTGCGTCAGGAGGTTTGTAGTGTATATCGGGCAATGGGCGGTGCATTGTTCACACCTAGAACTCCTCTACGTGAAAAATTCTTATGTTGGTCCATATGCCGTTACATTCCACTCAAATAAATATTATTTTATTTATTCTTTGGCCGGCATTATGGCGGAAGGAAACCGCGCATAGACACAGGGAGAAACCCACGAGCATCCACAAGTTGCAGGGAAAGCTGGAGTAAGGCTGAGAGTGGGTGTAAGCCTGCCGGAGGTGTGTCGCAGGAAAGACTGACTGTCCTACAGAGCTGGAGTAGCTGCGACTTGATGTAAAGTTTGGTGCAAATCTACACCTACCCTCGGCCAGACGTAGATTCCGTAAGTACACTAAATATGGCGGCGCTTGTGGTGTTTCGTAGACACACTCTAAGCATTGCGACAACTTTAGTAAGACGCTACTTGGAGCTGACGGAAGCCACTACTAAAGTGGACGTGGAGCCTCCGTGGCTCAGTCCATTAGCGCGCTAACGCAGTGCAATGACCCGAAGCCTCCCACCAATGCGGCCGCTGTGAGTTCAAGACCAGCTCATGCTCGCTTCGGCTCTGCGGGAAGGTCTGCCAGCAAACTGCGGATGGTCGTGGGTTTCCGACGGGGCTCTGCCCTGTTTCCTTCCACCATAATGCTGGCCGCGGTCATATAAGTGAAATATCTTTGAGTACGGAGCAAAACAGCAGTCAAATAAATACATGTACATAAATAGACGTCACGTGTGGCAAAGTACTCACCAAGGGTTGGTGGTTCACGCCGGGCAGTCCGGTTTCCTTCACTAACAAAACAGTGTTAGCCTATGCATGTGAATACTTTTGTAATATTGAGTAGTCAGAGCTGTGAGCTATTCAGCAGATTACAGCACTACTGAATGTGTGCTATCTTCCCAGAATGTCCCAAACTAACAATAAAAGTTCATTTCGAAACACCATCCAATAATCTTGTGTGGACGAACTATGTCATTTCGGCCAGAGCCCTGAAAGAAATATCTTCCGTAAAATCAGTTATTTGAGGAATGACGGATTTCCTTTTCGTTGATTTAACGGATCATCCGTTAGGCATCATCCGTTCCTGATTGCTTTTTCTGAATCGAATTAATTCGTTACCAAAAAAAGCAATCCGTCAGCGGATTCAAAGGTGTTCACCGTTGCACGGAACATTTCATTATCCGCTGAAGAAACGTTATGAGTGGATTACGTTATGAGGAACGCATTACTCCGTTAGCCCAGAGGAAAGGTAATCCGTCATCCCTCAAATAACGGATTTAATGGAAGATTTTTTGAGGGCTTATAATGCTTGGTCCAAATGGATTTTGATCATGTAAACTACGCACAATATGCTCGCAATTACCTGACACATACAACAATTTTACAAATGAACTGTGATCAGTGTACCGTTCCGTGCCCAAACCTTACTGGTGAGGCTTAGGCTAACAACTGTAGAAAAAAGTCTTCCCTTACATCGGTTCTTTGAGAGATGACGGACCGCCTTTCTGTCTATTAAGCATTCCTGCTTATGTGGATTAAATGCGTTATCAGGAACGGATAAAGGCCTAATCCGTTATTCCTTAACGGATTAAATGGAGGATACTTTTCAGGAAAGAGACGGCTGCACATAGTGTGTGTCAAAGGCAAGCGCCACACATGCATACGTTTATGCTTGTATTTACTAGCTAGTTAAGTATAGTTATTTCCAAGAGAAGCCACAATTAGGTGAGCTGTTATATGGTACACTGATAGAGTATTATCATTTATGCCAAATTCTGATGACATCCGAATGTGGTTATAATTAGCTTAGGCTATATATTTTAAGCAGGTACATATATCTCTACATAATTACTGAACATATAGCATATAGCAAAAAGGCCTGCTACGATAATTTAGTAGCATCATTATTAATAATAAATATAATCATAGAGGGAAAAGCAAGACAACGAACTATATACACCCTCCCCATATTACAGAAAGTCTTTATATATCTGCCTTTGTTCACCGTCAAAGGCATGTCCATTTTAACCGCACATACGGCGTCTTTGATCTAAATCTAGTACACTGTAATGAAGCAAAGCACACGCTCGGTCTACATTTTGCATTGAACTTTGGCTGGCAAATTGCAAGGAGAACCACGCAGGCAGCCATGGAAACCTTAATTAGGAGCGCATAATTCAAACATCAATCTGTACAAAGTGGAGGTACTTTAGCCGTACTATCGTATAGCATCTGCGCCTCCCCATTCCTATGAAATGTTTAATAACATCGTCGGCCACCCATATAGTCGCACGTATATATATGACATACAGGTGTGGTACAAACAGCAATTTATAAAATATTGCACAGCTTGAATCATAACTGTGGAAGACTATAGGAATATCCGATATTCATTCAATTGGCAGAAACAATTCAGTTCAAGCGATCGGGTGGATATATGCAGTACATGACTACAGTTATTCCCGTGGGGGAGATAGTAAAGCGGACAGGTGTAGGTCTATACTAGTAAACGTATACATTCAGCTTTTTCTCTCGCCTACCCACATCACCCAGTCCCTACCCAAGAGAGTTATAAACTGCTCTGGGCATACATGTGGACACCTGCTCACAAGGACATACGATCGAGCGTCGGAAGACCATGGCATATCGGTGAGGATGATTTGGCTACAGCTCGGCACAAAGGCGAGACCCTACGAGGAATTCTCCCAGCTACGACAACACACAGTATTCTCTTTTACACGCGGGCAGGATTCCTGGAATTGAGTCGGGCAAAGCAGTCGTCTGTCGTGTTCCTTGTCAAAGGATTATATATATATGTTACCGGTTATAATCGAAGGGATTGCATTCTTTAAGCTGAACAATCCAGGTAAGTCGATTCATCGATATCGAATATATGTATGTGTAGGCTATACCTGTATGTATTGATGATAAGAAATATGCCTCAGTTCTTTCCATTGTGTCCAATATGGAATTGGATAGAGAACCTTTCGCTGCCTCGCTACTTCAACCATTATAACACAAAAGGCATCTCCGGACACTGTGACATATATATCTACATATACAATTTACAAGGAGCCTGTATATCTAAATATACAGTTTACCTGGAGTGTACTTGTACCTGTATACCACATACGCACGTACAAGCAGAAATATACCGAGTACATACAGGGTAAAGACGTTCACATGACAGAGGAATGCACGCCTTGTCTTTATAGTCCGCTCCGCAGCAGCAAACTGAAATTAATTTTATAAATACAGATTGGGGAGCTAAGATAAATTGTGATTACAGTCAATGCCCGCCGGCGGGGATGTAGATTTTCATTCCTTGACCACTGTTGTTCCTTGACCATGCTTGCATTAGAATATATTCGCTGGCGCATAGGGCTATATGAAGGAAAGAAAGACTCAGCAAACAACAACGTTTCACGTGTACCCATGTATGTATTTGATTCCGGTGCATATATAGGCATATTGGAACCTTGAAGTAGAGTAAAATATGTTACTACAATATATGGTACCTGTAACCGTTGAAGAATATTAACCTACAGGATACCATATATTATTGTATTTTGGTTTGCTCCACTCTCTCCATTGTGCTTGGGAAGTTCTGGCAGCCAGTGGGTTCCTCCACGGCTCTGCACCGCCCCGCCTGCCCCACACGATAACGAAGTTGAGTACGGCGTAATAAATAAATGAATAAATAAATAAATTTATCTGATCCATGCAAGAGGTTTCAATTTGGTTTGATTATACCTGGTTAGCACAACAATGATGCACATGCTCAAGCTGATGTGCCTTAACATATTTGCCATTCATAAAGAAGCCGGAACATATCATGTATACTGTTACTTTAGAAATAGCTGTCTCGTTTTATAACAGCTGAATGCTGTGCCAAGGAGAAGAACAATACCAGTCCGTGTGTTGAGCACCATATTATCCATGTACATTATGTTCTGTTAATGTCGTCATATTTATACGGAACTTCCCTGGCCGAGATGTTAGCTCAATACAACGGTCCAAGAGGCTTTAACCAATGTGGTCTCTGTGAATTCAAGTACGGCTCGGGCTGGCTTCCTCTCTGGCCATACACGTCTTTCGCGAACCTCTCGAAGGTCGTGGGTTTTCCCCGAGGTCTGGGGCACAGGTATTAATTTCTCCGGCCAAGGAGGATATGTTTCGGCCGTCGTTTTGTTGTCTGTCTGTTTGATAAAATCCTGACGGAAAAGGTTATGCACGGACTTGGATACGGTTTTGAGCTTAGCGTGGACTTAAGCCAAACACTATGTATTAGATCCTACTGATAATGATAAAACTGGATCCAGATCTGTGTCCATCAATGTCTTGAATATTTCTTCACCATTGTCAGACAGAAGTTACAACTCCCTGTTTTCCTCTGACCCTGTAATAATGCCTACAAGAGAGAGTCGTCTTTTTGTCAAAACTCTTCAAAAGGTTTTATAGTCTTTTATATCGTATTCGTGTTATACACGGATATATATAACATAACCCTCTTCTGGGATATATTCTGCTCGTGGATTAAGCACCACCGAGGCCCCTTAGCATGCCTTTCAAGTTGTTGTTTTTTAAATGTGATAACAACACACCATTTTGATTAAATCTACACCAATGACGACAAAGAATTGGATTTAACAGAACTGTGTAGTTTTACTTAACTCTACTTGAGCCGTGGTTCTATAGGGGTAGTGTAGAAGTAAGTTGTTGTTACTGCTGCAAGTGTTTACCTGAACAAAACCCAAGAATAAAACGCTAATTCAGGTAATGTGACAAGAGACCGGATTTCACCGATTATGTGTGACCATTTGCCAACCATCAAACTGTCGCGTCAGTTCCGGTTTTACTCTTAATGCAAGAGTCTTTACATTATATCTCTACATAAACGGGAATTCTGCTGATGGATTAGGTGTTCCCGAGGCCTGATCCATCGGCACTGTTGTTGATGAGATTGTACAACATAAATGTTATGACAACACAGCATTTCTAGATCAGTGAAGAATTATGTATTTGTTTCAAGTTCGTGTATCATCACTGCATAATTTTTCCTAATCCTGCTTTAGCCCTAGTGCTTGGGGGGGGGGGGGGTTACATGTAAGTTGTACTGTCTAAACACTATAACACGGATAGTTGCCACCATGTTTTACCGAGTACGTGGAACCATCTGGTAAACAGCAGAAACAGCAAATCTGGTAAAATTAATCTCTATGCTGCAGTCTTTTATATTAAATTCCTATGCAAACCAGAATTTTGCTGATGGACAAATCATCCCCGAGGCCTGTTCCCTTGCCATTGTTTTCATGTGTGTGTGTTTTTTTTTTTTCAAATAAATGTGATTGAGACAACGCATTTTGAGTAATTCTAAACGGCTGACGTCTGATAAATTGCAATAAACATCATTGCGATTTTTTTTCCCCAATTCTGCTTAATCCATGGTTTTAAGGTGTGTCAGTTGCTGCTTTTTAAGCCTTTATATTAAGGAACAGTTAGAATAAAACCTTGACTGAGGTAAATTGACAAGATTCTTTAGTTGTAGTCTCTTATATTCAAACTGACAGCCTCATGGAATTATATATGACTAACTAGCATCGTTCACCTGTACGCTGTGGAATATACAATATAGCATCACGTGTATAGGCCCTGGTAATGTGGCGATTAGAGGTCAGATTTCCATGACGGAATTTCACTTAACAAACTCAGGTGAGGTCGCGTCACGACAGCTGCACTAATTAACGCTAATTGATACGCTGTTGTATAGTGCAACGGAACCGACCCTGTATGGGTGACCACGTGTATAACCGGCCCAGGTACATGGCTGATTGACAGGGGAGAAAGGAACAAGTCTGCAGATATCGAAGTCTTATCGACAAGTTTGCTGCGCTTGGTATACACACTTAGAAAAGAAGGGTGCAGTCATTCAGTCTTTAGACTTTCCATGCCTTGCCCTTTTAGTGGCATCCTGTAGAGTTCCATAGAGAATGTTATTGGTAGGGTTCAGTTTAGCACCCAGCATGAAAGTTTCCAGGTTGCACCAGGATGTTATTAAGCCTAAGTGGCTCTGACAAACAGATACACACGAGATCATGCCATGATGTTATCTTTGTACTTTAAATGTTCATTGCACATGAAATCGTCGTCATACTTGTTTTGGAGTTAAAGTGTGGACAATTTTATTTTTCTTCCCTTACGTCCATGCACGATTCTGAATTTATCTCACTTTTTTGAAGGGTGCATGAGGGTTCGACAGTAGAACCCTATCCTCGATCAGTGAACCTTCGCTCTGAGGAGTAAGCAAGTTTACAAAGGATAGCACTCTAGGGTTCAGAACAGAACCATAAGGTTCTTTATAGCACGCTAACTGAACCTTCTTTTCTAAGTGTTTATATACACAGGCGTGCAATGCAGGACCCGAAAGATGATGAGCATAAACCGTATATGTACGACATACCCACGATATGAAATGCACTCATCGTTGGCCTGGAACTATGTAATACAGTATGCATCCTCCAGATAATGAGTTTGGAAATGGAAGAAATACGTGCGATATAATCTATAAACAATGAACGTGTCTCTTGGAATGCAGATATGAAATCGGACCTCTTGTCAATTCATTTCAGCTTGGATCTTATTCTAACTAATCGTCTAAATGCACAAAAGTAGCAATTTGCACGAAAATTTTGTCATTCGTCTTGAGGTCGCTAAGGCCCTAAGGCCTGCTTAGGTCACCCCCATTTCCCCCATTTTGTATACGCTTTATTTGGCATATCAAACATTAAGCGAAGTTTATGTTGTGTTATGTTATGTATACATAATTTGTGTAAATAATATAGTACAGTGTGTATTTACAAATGACAGAACCAAAAATACACAACGTTTTCTTTTCTCTTTAGTTTCATTTTCTTTGACCGAGAAAATCTGAGCGCTTTTTGAAAGAATTCTAAATAGCTAAATAAATACACGCATTCTGATTAGTATGTGCGAGGTTCTGATGGATTTACTAAGTGCTACTGGAGATGCGCTGTCATCCAGATGTATATGTGATAAGGACTCGGAGACCCTGACTCGGGTAAAGCCATTACACCTCAAATACCACAATTAAAGTTTCCTTCAATAGAACAAGTCACACCGAGAGCCTTCGGTTTCTTCTTCTTCTTCCTTTGCACCACTTTTGATACCAATTTTTTTCCTTCAAAGTTTGAAACAATGACTTGTAAAGCATGACCATTGCTTTCTATTATCGTGTGATCTAAACAACATGGCGGCGATGTCTCGCTTGATAAAACATATCAACAGGTTAATTCGGCTATCATTCCAAGAGGGAAAACAACGAGAACATCAGTAGCTTGTCGTTGAAAAGTGTATTAAGAATTAATACTGGACACTAACATAATTGTCAACATCTGAGCGTACAGTACAGCTAGGCTACTGTACTCGAATCGGATTAATAATATAACAATCAATTACTGAGATCATTAGCAGAATATAATGGCCCTCCATCAGTTCCGGTTCTCGTTCGATGGATAGACGCTTGCTGCCTCGGCCTGGTACTGGTCAGTCCATTGGCCTCTATAGCAGGTACAAGTCAGTCCATTCAAACACCTATGGGAGATGCACGTCAGTCCACGCTTGCATGCACCTGGAATTGGTAAATAGCACCATTTTTTTCACCTGTAATGACCCGATCGAAATAACTAACTGAACATACATAGTGTCAGCTGTCTGCCTGCATTTCGCCCCGCGGCTATATCCATGATTTATCCCTCTCCGTAAGATTTCAGTAATTTCAGTAATCGTTCCCGCATGAATATTTGGAAAATGGTGAGTAAGTTTGGATAAAAATACCATAAAAATCATGGAAATAAATTAAAAACTTTCTTTTCATCAAGCAAACATACTTTAAATATATAGTCTGGAAGATCAGATTTAGTATACACGAGTGGAAAGATTCAGTCGACAAATGTAGACTACATAAGTTTAAAACAAACTTCCAGTTAATTCTACAAGTATCTTTATTCCTCTTACACATGGTTATACATAAGGCTTTTCATGGACGCAAGTTCATAATTTCCCTTCGCCATTTAGAAGATGTGATGGGTGATTATGCTTGGCTGACGCGAGATTCCCGAACAGAAGAACGTGCGTTATATACATGAAACTGGTAATTTAATCACACACAAATATACGAACTGTACGACGACGTGAAGCTTTTATTAAATGGGGGGTGTATCATTAGATGATGTAATGGATTATTACGCTTGGCTGAGGGGGGTTTCTCTGATGGAAGAGCGATCGTTACAGTTGGTATACGTAACCATACATTAATCCCTGGAGGGGAAATGGAGGGTTTAATTATGTACATATATATAGTTGTTCTATTTCAAACATGGTGATTTACAAATATCCATCTTGTTCTTAAGATTTTTTACATGAAATCAGGACTTGGTGGCATGATCCCTCAGGACTTGGTGGCATGATCCCTCAGGACTTGGTGGCATGATCCCTCAGGACTTGGTGGCACGTGCTTGAGAAAGAATACACACCCTTTCCCGTCTTTGGAACTGGCTGATTTGAGAAACCTCTAAACGCCATTCGTTCTCATGTATAAAATAAAAGTGACAGTGGATTCACCGGCCGGTATCAGAACTGGCTGATTTGAGAAACCTCTAAACGCCATTCGTTCTCATGTATAAAATAAAAGTGACAGTGGATTCACCGGCCGGTATCATTCTGATATGTTTTGATATTATTTTGCAAAATAAAGATACATGGCACAAAAGTTAGTGCAGTGGGAAACACTGACGGGCTACTCACAGCGGTTCAAGTTTATGTTCTAATGCCTTATGACAACAGATACCAAATGTTTTCTTTTTACTCAAGTTGACGTTATTCAGTAATCATTCATTTCACAGGAAGCGAGAGCGAGACTTCTAGTATCACGTGAGTTTCCACATAGGTGAAAAGTTGGAAACTATTGAAATTTATGAAAAAAGGAAAATGTCGTGTATAGGCCGCCGTATAAGTTTGTGTCATTTTTATGTTTTCTGTCTGTGTAAGACACTTTGTGATGCTTAGGTTTGTTGCTACAGACATTCTCGCTACGCCAGAGGTCATGCATCGGGTAACGAAGCTAAAAAGAATCCTTAACGTTGTGACGGTGGCTACAGAGGGTTGAGAAGCCTTGGCAGGCCGCACAAAGTGGTCAAAGTTACAGAAAAAACGGATTGGTTTTCTAATGTAGCTCTGCAGAGTTTGTGCATTTAGTATACTTTAGTGTCGAGGAGCACAGATACACGGTTAAGTATGGCATGCTTCTGGAAAGAACAAAAAGGTGCACAGAACTTTGTAGCGCTTTAATTGTTAAAGGCGGGGAAAAAATAATGAGTTCTCAGAAATACTGAATAAAGCATTCAGCCTTGAATGATGTACACTTGCTTTTGTATTTATCGTTAATATTTAATAAAATTAATTGCAGTCCAGGAGCTTTGATCTGTGCTTCCTGACAATTGATAATATCGATGATATCTGACAGGCGTCATCTGCACTTGATGAGCAGTGATTACACGCGTGTTATGATGAGAATATTGCACATGTGCATTTACACGTGACAGCAGGATTTATCTTTCCGGTAATTCATTTTCACTGCAGAGTGTAATCTGTTATGTATGGTTCAGTTAAAGTCTGTGATTCTGATTCTACAGTATAACATTAATCTTAGGATGGGTGATGATGTAATCAGTGTTTCTAACCTTTATCTAACGCTTTGGGGAAAAGGGAAAGCGATTTTATTTTGTGTGGTGTTTATGACACAGTTGGCTTTTCCTGGATAACATATCCAAATAATGGCCGATTTTTATAAAAAAAAATTTCTGTGTTCTGGTTCATATTGTGGAACTAAACGAATCCGTGCCTATACAAGTATCGTGCACAATGAAGTATTACCTTCCTTCTTATGAATTTTTACGAGCAATAACTGCCTCAGATATTATTCTATTTTCATGAAATTTTTGTCTTGTTCGGGCTATGCTCGGTTTCCTCACTCCATAATGCTTACGTTACATGAGTGAAATATTCTTGGGTTCCAAATAACACCAACCAAATAAATAAATCAAAATATCTAAATAAATGTGTTGTAGATTGCTTTTCTGGTTCTTCGACTTAGCAAGGTAGAGGCTGTGCAGATTTCACACCGGGGTATAAATTGTCTGAACCGAAAAATGCATAATGCATGCACGTTTAATTTTTCAATCGGTGAGGAATCATTTACGGTGGGACCACAGATTTGAAGCCACAGCATTGTGGCAATAGTTCTCTATGGCCTGACTACTGTTGATAGAACAGCCTGAATCTCTCAAACACATCTTACTGCCTTGTCGCTAATCATTCCATGGAATCGAGTTGCCATGTAAATTAATTAATGTATCTATGAATAAACAGTCTGAATTATCTTTTTTTTATTTGAACGAGTGCACGATGGTAATGATTGTGATCCTGTCCGTTGATCACATTTTTTATTTGTACGAGTGCACGGTGGTATTGATTGTGATCCTGCCCGTTGATCACATTTTTTATTTGTACGAGTGCACGGTGGTATTGATTGTGATCCTGCCCGTTGATCACATTTTTTATTTGTACGAGTGCACGGTGGTATTGATTGTGACCCTGCCCGTTGATCACATTTTTTATTTGTACGAGTGTACGGTGGTATTGATTGTGACCCTGCCCGTTGATCACATTTTTTATTTGTACGAGTGCACGGTGGTATTGATTGTGATCCTGTCCGTTGATCACAATTTTGAATAATTCTATTCTGTAACCGCGTGATTGCATGCGTAAGTACCTTAGCCACGTCTGATGGTTTGTGTTGGCAGCTTTTTTTTGGTAAATATCAGCCGGAGGTTTTTAATGAATGAATGAATAGCTACAGTTTTACGTCACTGTGGCAGTATCTCTGTATCGTGTCGCGACTAGCCTTTGTAGAGAGTACATATATGTATACGCCTGCCTGATAGTGTTATCTTTGATGTGGTGAGCAATGGTGGTTTATTCACCTATTTTGTGAGATGACGACTGGTGTATACTTTCACTTTCATATTCAATGATGTCCAAGCTACTATTATTGAAATGGGTTTTCTTCCACCATGATACTGGTCGTATATTAATTGTATATTAAGTGAATTATTGGCGTAAAGCAATGATCAGATAAATAAATAAATCATTTAGATGTTCTCATCATCCTGTATTAATTTCTAAAACAAGATGTGCGACATGCGTCACCGAGGCTGTCTTCCTAACATTTTTCACATGTAGGCCTATACTTGACCATCTTTTTGCGCCCAACTTAGTATTACCTTTAAATTTAATGCAGCACAATTGGTTGACGCCATGCGCGCAAGAATGTTTCACTTACAAGATTGCTGTCAGTTTTATTGGTTGAGGAGACAGGAGGGTTGGGAATATTAGCTGTCGACCTTCCGTCAGTTACTGTCGTAGGTCGAAACATTCTTGAGTAGGCCTATGGCTAAATAAATAAGTCAAGAAAGAGAAGACTTGGTATTTTGGTCACTGTCCATAGACTACTGTTACAAAAGAAACATGAGTTAATGGGGAAACGTGATGCCTGTAACGGATTTTTGTTGACAATTTCAGTCTGATTATTTCGCTGACGCGTGGCTCTACAACTTCGTATTGACTTAGACGTGCACTGGAACCTTTAGATTGAAAATAGTCTAATTAAGGCTCAATTAATACGCCTATACACCTACGCTCTTCGTGACTCACGATGTCTTGTTTCTGTTCAGTACTTTGAACTGTTCGCCCAGATTTACCACGCTGGATATTGAAAACTGCCAGATCGTATGACCCTGAGAGATTATAAAAGAAGCCTACTGTACACCCGGAACTCAGGTATATCCTTTCTGAAGAAAGTCTTTACAGGACCAAATTACAACGCCGCTACCGAGGTTGTCAGCCCTATACAGTAGCCAGTGTGTATCGATTACATGTACATGTATTCAAAGACATTTGTGAGAATTTGCCCAAACATCAAAGACACTAATTACTTATAGATTTTGCAATTTGAAAATTAGCCTCTCCGTAAAAAAATTCTGGTGTATTTAGTACGTCTTTTTTGTTCCCCTGTAATTTGTACATTTTTACACATTCACACCCTATAAGCCTTTATTGGTCATGCACCTATGTCTCACCCAGCCGACGCCCAATCATCGTTTTATTCCATCCTTAAATAGGCCGTGTACTACCTGTTATATTTTGTTGTGTGCATCTTGAATCTTTCACATTAAAACGGTCCTAGTTGAAAGGCACAGTGAACGATCAGTAAAGCATCTTAGATTTGTGCCTGCCACGAACGTCAGGACCGGTGATAAGCGATGATTTAATGGAAGGACTTGCGGATCGATGGCTAGATCTGCATAAAACCTTTACTAAAGTAAACCGATGAGGCCGGAGCTCACTGATTGTGTGTGACAATTTGTCAACTGTGTACCACGCACGTTGACGTCTGTGCTCTGGTTTTGCGCGTTAAGCTGTAGTCTCGCATTCATATCATTGTGTGCATTTATATAAGTTAATACGCATCTATGAAATGCCCGCGTCGGTTTGAAGGATTGTAGCCCACATACTTCATGTGTACGGACCAAGTAGAAAGTAAATACATCAAGAATTTTCTCCCATCATTCCACACTCTGAAAAAAAAAATCGGCCGTTAAATCCGTTATCTGAGTGTTCAGAGACTAGCGCGTTTCTAATTACGGATGAATTAGTTAGATACATACATTAATTAGTTTTCGTGGTGACTCCATTCCATGGAATGATTTGCGCCAAGGCAGTAACATGTGTTTCAGCGATTCATGCTGTTCTAATCAACACTGGCCTGTCCATGCAGAACTATTGCCAAAATGCTGTGACTTAAAATCTGTGATTCCTACATAAATAGTTGCCCACAGCTTTAAAAACTAAACTTGTATTTTTTGGTGGACAAAACATGACTCCCGGAGTTGCGTTAACGATTCCACCGTCTTCACCAAGGTCGGAAAAGAATATTCGTCTTTGCAAAGTGTACCGGGAACACACAGTAAAACAACATTAATTAGTTATCAGGAATGGAAATATTCATTACAACGAACGTGTTAATCCGTTAGGTTAACGGAAAGGCAAGCCGTCATCACAAAAATAATGGATTTAAGAGAAGATTTTATTTTCGCATTGATGTTGGCGTTGTTTACAGATTGTCTACAAAATTAACCTGTGGCCGCAGAGGATAACGCCGCATGCGCTCTACTTGGTGTAATGTTTTTGAACGGGTTCCAGAGTTCATCAATGTCACATTATGCTGTGTTTATTCATTCACAGTTTTGAAAGGTCAAGATGTCCTGTCTGATACACAGTAACTCACAATTCTCATCCTCATCAGTCCTTGCGGGGTCTGGAAGATCTCGGAGGAAGCAAGTATGGCGAGAATCAATGCCGCACTTCTGACCACTTTCCGGTAACTCGCCAAGCTCCGCGCCCGCCAGGTTGCTTAATTGGTCGTCCCAAGCTTTCAGCTGAGCGTTGATTTCCACAACTAGGTATATATACTTCTACATGGCAAAATAATGAACTAAGAACGGGTGGCATCACAGCGGAAACAGATACCTTCTCGCGTGGTAGAAATCTCTCATCTTGATTGGTTAAAATTAAGAGTATGGTGGCCGGTTCGATTTTCCATACGTGGGAGGTTTTGTTAATTTTCAGCTGTAATATCTTGTACCACACATGCCTTTATTTTGAAATTTCAAGACGTGTGGCACAAGGCTTGACTAATTTTAGTCAAGTTGTAAAAGTTTTACTTCCGTAGAAAAATGGCTTCATGGAATCGGCTCCTGTTCTTTTCCCCGAAAATGTTCCACATGTAATGAAGGTCCTAATCTCTTCCGACGGTAAAACACTGACTGCGCGGCCGCCATCATCTTGGCAAGCCGAGGGTTTAGTACCACTTGGCTGGCAGAGATGCGCCACCATGTAAGAATGGGTTTTCAATTTACACAAAATGAACGATACCACTGTTTAATTTTGTTCATTTAGCAAAACTCTGAGAGCCTGCCGCCGTGTCCTCAGTCGAACCTGATTTTCCTTTTCATAAAGTATTTTGAAGGTATGCAAGGCCATATCTATTAACATCTAGTAAACAAATATGTTTTAATTAACATTTCTGCTGGTGTCTTGTATAGACCACTGCTCTCCATTGTCGTATATAGATTGCTTTAAGAATTGTCCCCAGAATTAAGAGGTTTTCTTATCCACTTACTAAATTGGTTGTTCTCCATTCTACAGTCACTCTTTCCTCACCATAGTGCTCAGTATTAAATGGTTGCACGGGGTTTCCATGCAATGAACCTAGGTGTCGAAAACGACATTCTCACACCAACCGTCAACCAAAATGGGTGTTCCGGGTCAGTAATCACAGGACCAGTTTCTCAAAAAAGACAAATAGCACAAAACCCCAAATAACTAAGAAAGTATCCGTGGCGTTCACATATGCAACGTGGTGATAATCCTCAATACGATGAACATATCGCCCATAGCCCCGGGTCAAGCGGAATTAGACACAGTTATGAAGCAGAGCCCTAGAGATTCTGGACTCTCCAGCCAGTTATGAAGCAGAGTTCCAGAGATTCTGGACACTCAAGTCCAAGCTGGACTGACAATTGTTCTCTTGTAACACATGGGTACTACGTTACCAGTGTGTCCACAAATTATAACGGCAAACGCGGGAATGAACGACAGACTACAGAGCCTGGCCCGGGTTAATAATTCTGGGGAGATTATAGTCTTCCGATTTTATTTCTAGTAGAGTGAGGTAGCTACTTGCCAATCGACCAACGGTAATTTCCCGAACTGTGGTTATACTTCGAGCAATAGTTATCCATAAGTCGAGCAGACACTAACAGCTATCCTAAGACCATGGTTTCCCTTTGACCAATGGATATCAGTAAATCAATGGTTATTCTTCGATCATTTGTTATTCTTCGACCATTGAGATAGTTGTAAAAGAAACATGACAAAACATTTCCACTTATTACCAAACAAAATCCACATTATTGTGACTGACAGAGGAAATAAACATCTTTCGAGATTCGTGACAATCACATAGCTCTCTCCCCTCCACGGCTTTGAGGAAACCTTAGTGCCGTGAGCAAATCGTAGCCTTTTGCTTGGTACCTGGCAAGCCTTCTGACTGAAAGCCACAGACGGACCAGTCAGCAATACTTGGACACCTATATAATTCCCAGACAGCCCAGCCTTAATTTATCCCACCCTACAATTCTGCTAATTATTGGGGCATCTGATCTGCTCGTCTGATTAGCCAATATACATGTATTTGTAACAAGAATACATGGTTTCTTTTTCTCATATGGTGAGTCCATCTAATGTACATGTCTATGTCTATACTTTGCTTGGGACAGAAAGATAATTTTTTTTCTTTTAAACCCTACTGATACCTGTCCCAAACATTAGAATCGATGATTATGGCCTAACGCCACATCGACAATATCTCAGTCATACCGTGGCGACAAAACATTAGAAGAATTAGGGTCATATACGTAAACTCGGCCCTTTATTGCCTTCACTGGGGACTACGGTTTTGCTTCAGTCTATCGCCACGCAGGCGCTCTGTGAATATGTAGTGGTATCCAGTGTTTGCACACAGTATGCCCGCATTCAGTGAGAGGCACTTGTGCATCGCACCGCTACCATAGCACGGTGTTTACAAGCTCGCGTGCGGAAAGACATCGACAAGTGGTTTTAAGGACGAAATGAGCCGCTTTCATCTGATTTAGTTACCTGTGGCTAGAAGACATTGTCAAAGGGACGTTAAATGAATTCCCTGAATCGAAAGATTACATCGATTAGGCTCAAAACTGTTGTTTGACTGATTTGCCCATAAAAGTGCTTTGCTGTGCCATCGAATACATTCCATAGGAAATACGGGCGGCATTGGAAACGTTAGAAGGTATTGCGTGCACTGGATTATAGTAAGAATGGCAATACATCTGCGACTGCGTGTTATGTAGTCGTTTTAGACTTTAACTTTTCAACTGGCAGGAGTTAGATTTTGGGAATTGAAGACAGGCAAAATTTCACAAGAAGAAGATAGACATTGCCTTCTTGATATCCTTGAAATTTGGGCTGCATTTGGCAACTAGAATGTGGACAAAATTATCATGATATCGACAAAAATTTGAGATGGATGTCATAACGGGAAAACAGATATTAAAATTTAAACATATATTTCACAACTGGAATAATGAAAAATGCCTCCTTGATATTGGTACCAGGGTTGAATTATGAGCCTGTGATATGGACAAGACCTTCCCATCATCATAGAATTTGAGTTGGATTTCAGACATGAAATATGGACGATGCATTCCTGATCTCATGGCAAATTGATGACCGATTCTCTTGCCAGTGTCTTACGTAATGCCGTTAATGTTTCCTTCCTTGTATTGCTTTGGAAACGGAACTTTTCCGCTTTTGTCGTATATCGACCAGTTGAATGAAAAATAGAATCAAACTCAAGCTCTACTTGATACTATTTGTGGAACTTCGGGCTAAAATCGATTTATTGAATGTGCACACGTTTCGGTCATGTGCAATTCTGCAAGTCAAAGCGAAAACTCGCACCTCGTGAGCACGACATTACAGTCATTCACTTCATTTCGCAGAGAATACCCTCTTTAATATTGACCGGTTGAATGCTAAATTAAATGTTGGATTAAACGCTGAAAGAATTCAAATAAAATTGTAATTAAGGGATAATTTGTATTCCACATTTTCTCCGCAATCAGGTGAGATCAATTCGATCTGTTTGGATACTGCAGACTGTACAGGGACAATACTTGTGTGTATTTTTGGTTTATATTTGCTGTAAGGAAAGCGACCGATCAGCACTAAAACATACTGTACCATTCCTTAGTGTACAAAGAGAACACTACATCTCTCTTGTTTAGTGCCGATAAAGCTTGTCAGTCTTATGCGCCGTTTCTGTAGTACAAGTAGGATTACGACAGGCTTTAAAGAAACAAATGAGCCTAGTATGCCTATCTTCATTTCTTCCTCATGAATTCAGGTTTCATTCAGTCGGGATCCCGCCTGCTCACAAGAGTTTGATGGGACTCGCACGTTTGTAACCTTTGTAAACATAGCTAATACCTCCAAAAAGATTTCCGTAGTATTCAGTACTAGGTGGGTTTTATTGGAGGTATTATCCATGTTTACAAAGCCACTTGCCCGATTTCCTCCCACCATAATGCTGGCCGCCGTCGTATAAGTGAAATATCATTGAGTACGGCGCAAAACACCAATCAAATAAATAAATAAATAAATAGATAAACAAATAAATAAATCAAAGCTACTGTACATGGCCTTTTGACTCATACCTGGAACAGCTCGTACGTTGTCTACTGCGATGTACATGTCTCTTGTAGTTTCATTCATCACAGTAAAAGTAGAACTAGGTACTATTTTAGAATGTACTCCCACTAAAGGGTGGCTTCCCCCTAGATGTGCAATTTTCTTAGAAAACAAACCATATTCTGCTGTCCTAAATCGAATGGCAAAATATAAAATGGTACTCCGTTGTATATGTATTTCCAATGGAATGCTTGAGTCACTTTTTGTTTACCACAAAAACACTGCAAATTAGTTAACCCAGTTTCGGATTAAGGTAAAAGAAGTTAAACCTAAAATAAACCGATGACTTACTTGTGTATATGGGTGCTTATGGTCTTTTAAAAAGTGATTACGTCATACTTTAAATTTCCTTTGCTTTTAAATAAAAAATATTTTTTGATTTTTTCCCTTTGTGAGACACGTCATTTAGCTCCCTTGGAGTTATGGTGTCAGATAACGACACTGAGTCGTTAGATGGCTTTGACGCTCTGCTTGACGTCATGGCGTTAGGAACAAAAGAACTTTATTAATAAGCTGTGGTTAAGATCATTTTGCGTTGACACCACAGAACCGACCCCAGAACAATAGAACAGCTAGATTATTAATTTTAATTTAACAGTTCTTTTCGCAGGACCAGAGTAAGGTTTAAGCTCGCTATCGATCATTACTCTTTGCAAAGAGAACTGCATTCGCAAACTTTATTTCAGACAGATGATTTCTTTTACCATCATCTTCAAAATTAATGAAGAGCAAAGATCCCTATACATACGCCGACGTATTCAAAATCTGACAGCATTATAAATTCATTATTTGGAGTTAGTATTATTTGTTCTATATTAAAGTATCGGTTAGTAAATTCTATGGAATTATATGCATTTGATTTCCCAGCAAGAAGTTCATGGAGTTTGCCGTGACACTTGACCTGATGGGTCTTGACTTAACCGATACTATGAAAGTAGCGGTTTTAAAGACATTGACATCACTGCTGGAAACAAAGACTACACTTATATCGAAAGTATTGTTGTTGTTTTTTCGCTTAGGTGTTTAGTGGAATAAAATAGTGGCTGAAAAAAATTAACTATCATTTAGTTACCCCGCCAACCCACAATTTTTCTTTCACTCTGACAATGAATAGGATCCTTGATATTTTATATCCTGTCTTTTTATGAAAATCTGTCTGGTGCTTCCTTTTGTAGAACTAAGCGTCTTAAGTCGAAATTAATGAAGTAACGGTTTGATGTGACTTGAAATCGGTGTACAGAGAAGTTTAATGTCATTTTTGGTATGCAAAATGCTTAAGAAAACATTTTCAAATAAAAAAAAATGAACGTAAAGGAATGGAAATTCAAAATAATTTTCGGAGAAGAATTGCAAAATTTGCCTAGTTTGGTTGTTATGTTCACTATATGCTGTAAATATATCGACAGTGACCAAATACCGTTACTGCTCAGTCGGCAAAAGTCCTCACAAGACCTGTTAGGTTATCATATAAACGTTATGATACATATATATATATACACCACCAGCATTGCAGTGGCTTCTTCGAATTAATTCCGTCGTGCCTTTGTCCATTTTTCTTGAAGTAGATTGTGTTATATCAGCATTTATAAGTGCCCCACTTCCAAGTCATTAAACAGTCAATTAAGAGAAAAGAAATGAAATTTTTATGATTTATAAAAATTAGCTCCTTTAATTAGTTAGAAATTGATTGAGGGAGAGTCCATAAGCTGATCACTGTTGGAGAAATTTATCATTAAGTGATCGATCACTAATCCAGTTGTGACCGGGAGGACCATTACCGATTAGCAGTACGAGTTTGCGCCATACTGTGAGGTTTGTGACCTCCATTTACATATATGTGCATGTTTCAAGAAAAATCCTCTTCAAAAACTCCGTAAATTTACATCTTAAAATGACCCATTTCATTGTTATTTTTGTTAATATTTTAAAACTTCTTGCTAAAAAAATCCTCACTCCGTAACTTACAATATCATGTTTTATCTCAAGATTATTTATTATTAGATTTCTGGTCACTGTTATATATTTTAGCCGATTGTACTAATATATTCAATCTTCTTCCGTTTTGCAATTTATTTCTATTTAGCATCAAGAATCAGTCATTTTGAAAAACAGTATCTTCACATGAAAGTGTCATCTTGCTTTAATGTACATGTACCTTCTTATAGCTTCCATGTCAGTTTTCGAAGAAAAAGAATTTCGGAACAAAACTTGACATATAATTTCATTATAATACATGTCATGTGCTGTGCACGAGGTTGACTCGCGACGCATTCACCGAGCTCTCGCGGGATGTTCGTGTGAGCGATGACAGACAATTGTTGTGCGGTCATGTGTCATTCTCTGGAACCCACGCCGAAATCACGGCTTGGCAAGGGAGACACGCGCGTGATGGATGTATATAAAAAGTACAGTAAAAAGAAGGGAAGTCATCAAACCAACTTCTCTAACTGAAGGAAGACGTTCCCAGGTTGGAAAAAAGGTAAGTTTCTGAAATTTGAAACAAAAAATATAATGCAGTGACAAGGAGCAAAGGGAATCTTTGGGTTCTTATCAACTTATAGGGTTTGTCTTTAATATTCATATTTTTTGCTCAAATAATATTGTGAAGCACCAGAACATCCCCACCTGCTTTCATTTATTTATTTATACAATGTTTTTTTCCCGATGATTTATTTCCTGAGATCTGAACTTGAGATCTTGTTATTACAAATAAGGGTTTACATGCAGGCTACATTTCACAGTCCACGTTGTTGTACCGGGCGTTTGATGATATGGGAACAAGCCCATTAAGTTACTGATTTGAAAGATTTCTCAGAAAACGACAAATGCTTTATCTCGTTCAGCCGGATCATAATTAATGGTGGATGAGACACTGTCGTGACGTCACGCAGTGCAAAGGAAATGCTCTCACCTGTCGGAAAACGGACATACTCCTACCTACCCGAAGAAAGAATTCCTCTTGGAAGTAAAACCATGGTTCTCTGAATTCTCAAAGGATGAATTACACTGAAACCAAAACACACTTGAGTCAAAATCGACCCGAATCCGTGAAAAAAGCCTCCACGGATTAATTTATTGTGTTTATTATAAATGAATTCCCCCGTTCATAACATATAGTAGGTCTCTTAAAAGCCACAGAATTATTCGGCTTGATTTAAAATGGAAGAAACCATATTTATTTATTTATTAGTCTGTAGCTACATTTTCATGTTTTCTTTTTCAGAGTCACCTGACAGATAACCACTCTAACAGAAAATATCGCCTATATCCTGTGGCCATTTCCAAAATGTGGGCTAACCCATTCCTAGCAGGGGTCCCGTGCCCTCCACCAGTGTTGCCCCAAGTCGCAAGAGCCCCAGGATTCGGTTTTCACGTCCTTTCACGCACAGAACCTCTGCCAGGACTTGGGGTTCCAATTACAGACAGTATGCAGGAGACCTTTCCATTATTTTGCCCAAGAATCCAGTTCCCTGGTATTCCAGCCACTGTACCCATCCACCACCCCTTGCAGTCTGCCGTGGGGCTGCCCCAGAGGGCCATGATGCCTCACAACGCCTGGGACGTGACGTATATTTCGCCGTACACGCCTTTGACGCTGACGCCAGGAAATACGTCAACATCTTCAGCCGATATGGGAGTAAAAGGGAACATGGCTGTTTCTGAAAAAGTCGATACGAAGCTCAAAACCAGTGGAACAATGAAAGGACATTTCAGTGCAATAGATCTAGAACTGGAGAAGATAAACAACGTTACTGGAATGGGAAGACAAACACAAGAGGAAGGAAAAAAGGGCATTCTACCCACGGAGATGTGTTTGAATGCTGGGCAAGATCTTGAAAGTCCTAACTTAAAACATGACCCTCATTTGTCTCTCCCGAGCTCTAATAGGAAAAGAGTCCAGTCTCCTCCTATCTTTGGCGGCATGTTTCTAATCTGCAGCCCAAAAGCAGCATCAACTCCCCTGAAACCTACAGATCAGGAAGCACCATGTCAGAAATCAAGAAAAGCCACGAAAACAAAATCAAAATTTCAGCCCCATAAACATCCGTCTGATTCGAACTTCCATCCTCATGCTGGTAATGACATCGAGTCGTCACTGGCACAGCCACTAGATCTTCGCATAAACACGGGCAGTGCTAAACGAAAAGTCGAAGATTCAATTTCAGAATCTGTCAACACGTCAATGAACAAGAGAGTCAAAACGGAACTTTCTGGGACCAAGAACGCTTTAGAAAAAGAAGCCAGCTGGCAAACACCTTGTCATGCTTCCCGTGCAATTAACAAACCCGCGAAGCCAAAGTCCAGTGGTTTGAATGGCAAAAGAAAACGCAACCTCCAGCACCAAAAGTTCAACAACACAGACCATAGTAGGTCGTCTCTTCCATTGTCAAACGGATGTGAATCGGGAAGTCTCGAAAGCCAACCGGCGGATTTTTCGGGACTGTCAGTCAATAAGGAAAATGTTGTACCCAGTATAAAACAAGAGAAAGGTGTCTCTGGGCTTATCGTCAACGGAAACCACAGATCTCCAACAAGCTCCCAACTAAGCTTTGAGCCTCTGGCAAAATCCGGAAGTTCTGACAACGGATCGCCGTCTACGGTCCACACGACGTTCGACAGCGGGATCACGCATAGCTCGTCGTTGTTGAAGTTGGGCCTGGGTTCCTCATATCTCACCCCGCAGTCTGTTGTGGATTCTTGTATTAAAGACGGTTCTAATCCAGACGACAGTGGCTTGTCAAAAACACCGCGGAAATCGTCAAAGAGTGTGGAGAGGTCCAGCGACGGTTTGACGACGACGACGACCGGAGAATGCTTGAAGAACCATAGCATTGAATCTAAACAAACGTCGATGGTTTCGATAGCTTCCAACAACGATGTATCCTGTCCAAGTTTTTCCTCCATCGCAACGAATGATTCTCAAACTGGACGTTACAAATGCTCGTTTCCTGACTGTCACAGCGTCTTCACACAGATGAAACTGCTTAATAACCACTGCCGCAATACCCACGGCGAAAAAAGCTTCAGATGCACCTTCGATGGCTGTGGTAAAAGCTACGCAACGAGAAGCACCTTGAGGCACCACCAGTTTGTCCACACGGACACCTTCAAATGCACCTGGCCCAACTGCGGAAAGAGGTTTCGTGACGACTATAATCTGCGTACCCATTACATGATTCACACCGGGAAGAAACCCAGGCAGTGCCATCTCTGCGACTACACATGTGTGCAGAAGAACTCCATGGATTGGCACATGAAGACGAAACATGCTGACCAATGAGCAGCGACAATCAGTTATTAGTCATAATGAATACCTTGTATTATAGGTATGTACATATATTATGCATCGACCTAGTGCTATGATCCTGTGTAGAATGTAGGTTTAAGTAATTGACTCCAAGTGTATTTTCATGTTGTGATAATAGAAAGTTTACTCGTGTACGGATATAGACTGACTGAATTGCTTAATTATAAGCGTGTGAAAGCGTAAAATACAAACACGGGCTCTGTCAACTAGATTAAATTCAAGTACTGTATAATAAAAATGGTATATCATTTGACACTATAAGTGTAAAGATGCCTTGTGGTAAAGATTTAATAAATAATCACCTCAAAGGAAATTTCTCATTCGTTGGCATTGTCTTTGATCTGTCTTGAAACTTTCATCAGGAGAAACGATTGGTATGCATGTATTGTTGAAAAGCTTTTCAGAGACTTTTCAGTTGAAAGTGTTGTTGTAGAATTGTGCCTTATACTTTTCCTTCAACCCAAGACTGACCGTAGGTTTATGTTCGCAGTCTATAATTGTAATTATATTGAGAAGTTGTAATTATAATTCCATTTCTATTCGCAAATAAACTTTGGAGTGATCTCGTGGCCTAGATACAAATCACCGTACTAATGGGTGTGTGATGAAAATCTAAAAGAGGCAGCTCGTTTGATAATGATGATCATACCTGTGATGATAATGATGATTTGTTTTGATGGTGGTTCGATTCCATCGAATGCAATTGTCTTTGAGCCATCGTGCCTCCCAGGCGGTGATTGAATCCCGTTCCCCGGGAGTTGGGATTCCCAAAATTCCTGTGCCTAAATGCTTTCCGAATCTCCGTGACAATTGCCATGCAGTTTTTGTAGCACCGTTCAAGGGAGTTGTTGTTGTTAGTAGTGGTGGTGGTGGTGGTGTGTGTGTGTGGGGCGGGGTCATCTCACACAAAGATCAGATGTCATCTACCAATATGTGATAGGCACTAACCTCGAGATCCGGAAGATGATAATCTATGTCTCACAATTCGTTTATTGCTTGTCAAAGTTTTGGGTGCTTGAGCTGGATGCTCTGGTTTGAAATATGAGGGAAACATTCATCAATACACCTGTATGTCAAGGAATGGGCATTTCTTTCACTAATGGCAGAGCAGCCATTCTTCGTGATTACATTACCTGACTTTTCCAGAGTCACAGTAAAATCTACAGGAAGGCCTGTTGGCAAAATTATGGGCTGCCGCTTTCAGGAGGTAATTTCGTCCAGTCAGAGTATTGCTGGTTCGCATCTTCGTTAGATCTAAATACAGAGGAAAGGCGATTATTTTGTGAAATTTCAGCATATCACGCGACGAAAAATTCATAAACTTCCGGCAGTGCAAGACATCATAAAACAAAATGGATGACTGTGATTATATATGGTTGGACACGACAGAGTATGGTAAAAACTATTTACTTCGAATTGTATTTGGAAGCTGTGCAAGCGAAGGACATCGAGACTGCAGCCCCCCACCCCCTGCCTCCTTGTTGCTCTATCCGTGCCATGTATCCTAAATGTCCCAAATCCCCTGTAAGCTATGTAAGTCAAACACGAGTACTGACAATATGCATTGCCTTAAGCCATAGTGCCAGTGAAACACCAGTCGTCTTGTCTATTTCCGAAATGATGTTTAGACATCCATTTTTTCAACACGTATTCCGCACAGTGGGTGAGGGAATCAGGCTTTATGGAATTATTTGATTTACAGGGAACAATTCTCTCAGTGACAATGTTAAGATAGAACATTCTCACTTTGCAAGGTAAATATTGCCCCTGTCATTGTTTGGAGCCAACTAATTTTGTCATATTATTTTTTGTTTTCTCTGTGTTTGATCATTACCCATGCATTATTCTTATGGTGTATGCGCAAGGCCGGTAATTTCCGTGATATAGAATAGGTGAATATAGAGGTATGCCTGCCCTGTTTCCTCCCACCATAATGCTGGCCACCGTCGTATAAGTGAAATATTCTTGAGGACGGCGTAAAATACCAATCAACTAAATAAATAAATACATAGGTATGAGCGTCAGTATAATATAAGAGAGTACGGCATAAAAATTAAAACCAGAGCATCGACGGCCGTGTGGTAACTGGCAAATGGTATCACTTTACCGGTGAAATCCGAACTCTTGTCAATTCACTTCAGTTAGGGTTTTATTCTAATTGTTCATGTAAGTATTTAAGAATAAACAATTTACACCCCCACCAGCATCGTTGTTTAAGGAGAATTAGGCATATAAAAATTACAGTGATGTTAAACGCAATATATTAGACGTCACTGGCCTAGAATACCCCAAAGTGCTGCATTGTCATCAAGTTCAATACGTGTACAAAATAACATGAAAAAAAGTACAAAGACCGTTATAAAATCCCTGAGATACGAAGCTCTATGTGCTGTCTCAATCTGAAATTAATTTTAAGTGCCCCTCTTACAATATCTTTTTCTATATTCATAAGTCGTTCCTCTCTTCATTTGATGAAATTTGCATTTTCCAAAGAAAACCATTATACTGATATTGAACTTAACAGACAGTACCCATTATTGTCCCAACAGGTATTTACACAAGAGCCTGATGATATAACAGCGTGACTAGTAAAGTATACAATTTTAAATGTTTCGAAACAATTGTCGATACCAAACATTAAAAGGAAAGAATAGTGCTCTTTAATTGACGTTCATTCCTTCCCGCCTTTAACAAAAGGCTCATAGCTACGAGTGTTCACTCCATTGTTCTTTTACGGTCACACCTTCAAGTGTATATGTGCGCACAGAAACACTTAGGTTAAACACCGGCACCGCAGCGTCACATGCAGGGAACTATGCGTTTTTACTGCGATTTGGATTTTTGTGTTTGCCATTTGTATGTATGCTTTGAAATGAAGCCTTTATAGGACCTTTATATGTTATAGGACCTTTATAGGTTGTAGGACAGTTATGTATAGTAGGGCCTGTATAGGATGTAGGACCTTTAAAGGTTGTAGAGCTTTTATAGGTGGTAGAATACTTTTCTCCAACCAGCACCTGTGTAGTTAAGGTAGATGCGGCAATCTGCATATTGACTAAGGTGGGTCTTTTCTGGCCAGTAGACTGTTGGTGCCTACTTTAAGTGCAGAATTTAAATTATTAGAAAACACAAAGTATAACCAGAGTTATTTCAGAAGAGAAGTCCACACAGACATACATGGGCATGGGCATATTTTTATGACGTATTTGATAACTGTAAAATCACCTTTTAATCTAGAATTCTTACAACGCCATGGGATTCGCCATTTTAGAGAAACCGGAAACACGATGTCTCGTTATCCAACCTATCGCTCTTCAGTATTAGAAGCGACAGACTCCCTTCTGTGCGAAGTACGGTCCCCTTTATTATTACGATCGAAGGCTAAGCATTGTAGCTTCCTGGCTGAGATTTTGAGGAATAACCCCTTTCCTGTCGAAAATGGGATAGCCTCTTTGTTGTTGAAAATGACTTTAAAGTTCAGCAGAATTGTCTTGTCATCAGAAGGTAAACGACTGATTATACACAGATATTCTTGATAGGCGTAAATATAACATCAAACAATCGTGTTCTAATGGGAGAGGCAACGTGACCTGTTCACACTGAAGCTTTCCGGTATAATTTATTCTAACACCGAAATGGATATCCATAACTTCATTCACATCCCTCATTTGAATTGAATTTGAACAGCTTTAGGCGGTGTACACAGTTACGAATGGACTGTAACGAGAGAAATCTGTTATAAACGCAGGAGGCATCGAAGTGATTTCATCTGTGAAATATGACTATTTTTGTAAGCCAACGATCGATCACATTAGAGCTTGTACACACAGCATGAGAATGGGTCGAACAGGGCGCGGAAAAATCATTACAAAAAGGAATATTGCGTATTTCTGCCAATTGAACTATGTTCATAGCATATACAATTGATTTCAGACTTGACAAAATATATTGGACCGGATACAAATGTAATTAGCACATGGGTATGGTTTTAAGGGGTTATATGATATGTGGCAGGCTTGCATAATACAAGTAATAATAAAAGTAGCGGGTACACTGTATAACGGTGCGTTAGTACTATTTTAGCCATCCACAGTGACAACTATATTACTATACAAGTCGGTGTGCTTTTCCCAGATGAATGGAGATAACATTTAAATTCCGCGTAAAAATTAGTGGGCGATATAAAAATACGTTCGAAAATAAACCACTAAAGAGATATAAAACCATTTTCACGATATAACCCGAAACCTCCAAATCAAAATCTTGCAATATTATAGAGTGAATTCCGTAAAATATATTTTAAAGTACATATATTATGAATCTAGGCGTCGAAACCGACATTCGTACACCAACCATCAACCAAAATGGGCGTTCCAGGTCAACAATCCCAGTTTCCAAGAACGTCAAAGAACACAAACCACCAAAGAACTAAGGAAATATATAAAAATTAGGACTGCAAAGAGAGGCTGTCAGCAGTTCTCAGTGATGACGAAAAAACGCAAGGAATGAATAAAATCAGTCTTCAAATCGTGAACCATATAGTATGCATGCAATGTCGATAAACAGATATGTATCTCAGTTGCGATTTGATTGCAACTGTTCATATATTCAACGATGCGATCATACTCAACACGATGAACATATGGCCCCTAGAGCTCTATGATTAGTCTTATACAGACATATAGATCTTTTGACACCAGCTCTTCATACCGGCCGTGGCTGGTGGCACTGCCAGTCATGATGTCAAAGAATACGGAGCGTATGATCGATTGTGGTGAACTTACCTAGTGTATATCCGCACAATGGATACACTTTACTATATTATTAGATCCTTGAAAACAAGACACACTGACATTTTATGGAGATCCAAGTCATTTATAGCAGCAGTTTCATAATATAACATCGAGCTGAAAGGCATGGTTGTATGCGGTTATATATGGAAGTATTTGACTGACGTTTACCACGCCGCACTAAACAATGTCTCGCTGTTCGTGGGCTCATTTATAGAGAAACAGCTCTACGTAAACAGCGCACTTCTTCGTTGCTCTAACAATGTAAGTGTGACATAATAATTACACTGCAGTTTTCAAAAGAATCAATGAATGATTGGGATTTAATGTTGTTAATGTTTAATGCAATCGTGATATATTTATATCGTAACGATCAAATTTCAGATCACAATATCATTGTTCTTTCTAATTCGAACAGCAATAATTGTCCAAGCATAGTTTCACAGAGTGCTCAATAAACGTCAACAGTAATATTAAGCCTCTGATTCGATAAATATGTTTTATAGTTTCCTGTCCTTTTCACCCAGTAACCATGTAACTAATAATATGGATAGCCCCTCCTCCCCCAAAAGCCGCCGCTCCGGTCTCCAGTCCCCGGCTGGAATGAGCACTGACATAAATACAAATAGGTTAAAAAGCGAATATGGGAGTAAAACATAAATAATGCTGTATGATAGATTATGGCCTTACTCCGTTTTGACAAAATTGCAGCCATGCATATGGTGTTGAGTTATCGTATATGATATATTTTCGCATCTCCACTCCTAATGTTACGCTATGTATAGATATGTACATCGTTAATTAGTTTCCGATTGATTCCGTAAAGAAGTGACTGACATAATTGATTACTCTTTTGACAGGGCGAATGCATTTACTTACAAGGCTTCCGAAACAAACATGCTAGGGGCGATGTAGCGAAGAAGACCTTGACGCTGTAGACGTGTAGATCAACTGTTATTGGTTTTAAGAATGGGTGGGGTGGGAGGGTGGTCGTCGGGGTATACTCATTATCCCGGAGAGTTATTCGCCCTTGGCTACAAATGTGCACGTAATGTCGTATATTTGAATCGGGACATGACTACCGGAATGGCTGCTCTATATAATGTAATTAGTTCACCGTTGACTGGTAAATACAAAGAAGACAGAAATATTTATGTTCAAACAGTTTTGCGCTCTGCCAGAGGGATTGGCTGATAGTGTTTTGAATGGTTGTGAGAATCAGAACCAATGACAACTGACAATGTAGTTTCCAAGTGCTTGGAACACTTTTTAGACATTTCACACCTGCTTGAGCACAGATTCAATACAAGGTCTACACACCCCTGCACAAATAAGATCATTAAAGAGTTTAGTTCTTTGACATGTAAACTTGTTACATTTAAACCAAAAATGTTCAGCAGCTTTCTTCAACAAGACAACTTTGACAAATGCTCGAATCAAGTAATATAAACCTGTAGAGATTTGAATTTAGTGAGATATGGCCTGTTTGCAATCTATAAATCAGATCTTCGACCAAACTTGACGGGAATGTTAGCAAATGAGAGGAAACTCTGGGGTTGAATTGAAAAAAGAACCTTCCTCTTCCAGAGGTTTCCCATTAGTTCTGCTTATATGGCTAATAGTGTCTGGTAGTGTAAAACTAATGTATCGAGTGGCACTGGTACAATGATGCCTGATTTCGAATCGTTGTCACTAAGGGTGCAGGGCATAGAGGTGGGTGGGGTGGAGTGTTATAAACTATCCTTGTCCTGGCCAGGTGTTCCTAGGTTCCCCTTTCCCATTGTCTGTGATGACCTGAAGACAATAGAAATCATATAAACCGACTGGGGGTCTCGGGGCTTAGCACCCCAGAGTGGCGTTATGTCCGAGGTGCACCCACCACCTATGCTGTCGCTGTGAGTTCAAGTCCAGCACATAATGGCATGCTGTCCGGCCTTACGTCAGAAGGTCTGCTAGCAACCTGCGGATGGTCGTGGGTTTACCCCGAAGTCTGCCCGGTTTCCATTTTTTCAGTCTTTTAAGCTGCTTAGGTCAGATTTTGAATATGTTCATTTTTCAGATTGGCAACGAGTAAAGAGTAAGCGTGGTCTGATCGCAGCCAGCCAATGGGCAGAGCGATGGGGTGTGGTTCCAGCAAGTCGGCAAACGTCAAGAAAACATATCGGGAGTATTACAAAGAGCAGAGCACGTGCATCTCTTACGTCAGCACTCGGGGCGAACCGGATGGGGAAGACGATAAATCGGGTGAGTATGACTGCTCCCTCTTACACGTTACCGGCTTTATTTACTGTTTACATAAATTATTTCTTACCTTTGCCTTTACTAGAACTGGTAGTGTTATAGTTTGTTTTCGAAACGAATGTTGAGGGTATCGAGTTGGGACTGCCCGTCAGGGTTTACGAATGATACACCCATGTCGGATATGACTCTTGCTTACACTGTACATTTCGATGTTCAACTTATAAAGACATTTATGGATCAGATATTTCACATTTGGAGACTATGGCATTATAGCATAGGCCGATGTACATGTTTTAGGCACTGACATATAAAACTTAAATATAGATGTATTAAACACGCTTGTTTGAAGTTTAATCACCCATAAACGCATTGGGCGTTTGTTATTTTACGGTGTAAAAACTGTACCGAAAAATGGTGACTTCTCATACATGCATCTCAAATGTTTTCAAATTCAAAGTTCATGACCTTTTTCATACATGTTAATTCATTGTTTCTAAAACTCCCACCCTCTGAACTTTATCACTGAATTCTTTTTCATAGATATGTATACATTCATTATTTCTTACTTTTTTTCATATCCAATTACATTTATAAATTGATTTTCATTTTTACACTAGGCACTTGCCCACTTCCATAAATCTGTTTTAAGCATTCAGAATTTCCCGTACACATATTTTGAAATATATGTTCACTGTATTTTATGTTTCAGAAAAAGATGAATGCCGTACATCGACCAGCAGCTCCTCCAGCTCTGGACTGTTGGAGACCGAGGGTGGAACGGAAGCGGCAGTGGAGAAAAAATGGGAAGAAAATCATGTCCCGAGAAGAAGCTCAGTGGTGGTTCCGTGACAGGGTGCTTACGGAATGTAGGATGCCGCTGTGACAGACACTCGAATTCTTTGCGAAAAATACCATAGGCAGAAGCACCGTGGTGAAGTTGTGGCAGAATGCTTACACGATATCACCGTGAAATGGCCTAGCGTTCTTCGCAAACATCATACCATGAACAGTAGCAGCGTGGTAAAGTCTTGACAGGGTTCTCGCTTACTACACGATATAGGTGTGACATGATCACGCACTCTTCACAAAAATCATACCATGAACAGTAGCAGCGTGGTAAGGTCTTGACAGGGTTCTCGCTTACTACACGATATAGCTGTGACATGATCACGCACTCTTCACAAAAATCATACCATGAACAGTAGCAGCGTGGTAAAGTCTTGACAGGGTTCTCACTTACTACACGATATAGCTGTGACATGATCACGCACTCTTCACAAAAATCATACCGTGGACAGCAGCAGCGTGGTAAAGTTTTGACAGGGTGCTCACTTACTACACGATATAGCTGTGACATGATCACGCACTCTTCACAAAAATCATACCATGAACAGTAGCAGCGTGGTAAAGTCTTGACAGGGTTCTCACTTACTACACGATATAGCTGTGACATGATCACGCATTCCTCACAAAAATCAAACCAGCTTAGTGAAGTCGTGACAGGGTGACATCGGTCACGCAAAACATTTAAGGCGATTCATGGTAAACAGAATCGTAACTGATCGGGTGCATGGGTGCATTGAAGTGGAGGCTAGAGATTCTTCTTGTTTTATTTATTTCATTCATCTGGTGTCGAATGCCATACTCAAGCACTTTTCACCTGTACAATATCGGTCACATTTATGGGAAAGAACCGACCTTTAGCAAGTTACTAACAAATGTACAAATTTTATATATATTTTAACAGTGCACTTGTTAAAAGTTTCCAATTTTATCTTTCATGTTCTAAACATAAATGCATGAGCTGAAATCCCATTTCTGTGGCCCGAGTTGAAACTGGCCTTGTAGTATCGCCCCACGTGCATGTACATGGATATATACCTGACCATTGTCCCATAAAAAAGTATATATATATATATTTCGTACAGTGTATTACGTATAAGTTTAAGACGGTATCCTGATGGTTAAAAATAAGAGAACAAACATGTGAAATTATTAAGTCGGCGTTTTGTTGTTTGATTTATTTAATTGGTGTTATACGCCATACTCAAGAATATTTCACTTCTACGACGGTGGCCAGCATTATGGTGGGGGGTAACCGGGCAGAGCCTGGGGGGGGGGGTACCCACGACCATCCGCATGTTGCTGGCAGACCTTCCGACTTACGGTCGAAGAGGAAGCCAGAGTGTGCTGTGCTTGAACTCACAATGATCGCATTGGTGAGAAGTACCTGGGTTGTTATGCTGCACTAGCGCGATAACTTCCTCGGCCACGGAGGCCCCACTTTGTTCTTTGATCACATTAGATATTATTCATTCATTTGGTACTCAAGAATATTTCACTTACGCGATGTGATAATACTTGGCGTTTCCCGTTCTCTTTTTGAATATTTCCCTCACAATTATTGGCAAGTCTATATATTATGTTCACAATGAATTGTTGCCAGAGAACTATATGCATAATGTAACTTAATAGCATATGGTTCTGGCAAACTCTTTTCCGTTTATGGCATGTCTTTATCTTGGAATACCTTTCAAATAATACCTGAGATATTTTTGTTGGAATAAAATAAATTCGACTTCACTCAGTAAGTCAGCGTTAGGCCTAGACATTTACACGATATACACTACAGCCAAGATGGAGCAGCTTAATGCCTACATTATATTTTAAAAGCAAAGACAACACTGAAATGAAGTATATATTGGATGAAAGGCCATTCAACGTTTTTCGGGGAAAACCGATCGATACTTTACTTTTTTTTATTTTATTTGAATGTTCCAACCGGGAGAGATGCTTAAACAGCTGCTTGGGACTCAGTGGGTATCAATGAAGTCACGTCCATATTTGTCACTTAAAAGTCATTCGCGTAAAGGTTCTTTCGAATGGTTTCATTGATCTATATTTACAGGCATTTTCGTGGTCTGTGTGCTCGAGATACTATACCGTCGATTTTTGAGAAAAAAAATTGATTAGAGCAAAACCAGTCGAATATTTGCTAATTTTTTTAGAATGGTCCTATAGTAGATCGATTCCAGTGCAGACACGTTTATAGTGATGCTTTATTTGTTTGGTGTTTTATCCCGTACTCAAGAATATTTCACTTACACGATGTCGGCCAGCGTTATGGCTGGAGAGGAAGCCAACACAAGCTGAACTCACAGCGATCGCATTGGTGAGAGGGGTTCATGGGTCATTAAGCCGCGCTGGAGAGCTAACTCCCTCAGCCACATAGGGCCCCTGCTGCTGCTTTAATGGCATGATGGAAACGTACAGGAAAACACCAGACAAACATCACCACGTCTGTAGTCACAGTGCACGAACACCGCCCGACCAAAACTATCCTGGGCTCACATTTCTTCTCGTTTTACACTGCAAAGAAACTCAGATGTGGAAAACCAAAGCCAAATCAACTCATTCGTTTATCTATTTTGAACCACTGCACGTTTCTATTTTGGTTTATCTGATTGTTATTTAACGCCATGTTGAAAAATTTTCCACTTATTCATTTCATGCGAGAAGGAAACCAGAGTGTCAGGAATAAACCTCCAACTTTTGGCAAGGTATTGAGAAACACTCCCAAACGTAATGTACACAATGGCACATTGGTGGACAAGTGGTCTTGAACGAACATTGCCAACTCCAGAAATTCCCTGCACACGGCAGTTTGGGTTCAACCCGAATTTTGTCGCTATTTTTCAACCAGTGCATGTTTCTGTTCTAGTTTTCGCAGTTCCCTTTTCAGACTACACACAGTGTGCTTAGGAAACCACGGCCAATCAGTTTGTTTGTCATACAGATAGCCATGCAGGTAGGAGTACGTTCACTTGCTTCCTAGCCAAGAGTTCAATCTTAAAGTAAAACAACTCATGACTGAGGAACTGTTCATTAAAAAGATTACAAAATTCTCTCTTGAACGTGTAGGCCTAAACCTGTTTAATATTTTATGAAGTCGTTGCTGAATTATATTCGTTTGAAGTCAGGAATATTTCGTTATATTTATTTTCGGATATTTAGTCGTTATTAGAGATCACACTTTCTAGATATAGCAGAGGTACTAGTGTTGAAAATTCGCTAAGGCCTATCTGGGTTCCGAACCAACGACCTCAGAGTCAGGTACCAAATCGCCAGCAATACATGTCAAACATCTAGACAACTCGACCAACCAGCATTCTACAAAATAGAAGGTGGCTGACCGGTAGACTTTATAGCGAACATGCATTTCCCCTCTGATGATCAGAAATGTAATCTCTAATAACGTTAATACTGTTACTTAAATTCACTTTCTGAATGACATTTACCGGTCAGGAATATTTTGCTGCATGCTGGCGATCTGAAGGCGCCCATGCTTTCCAGATTATGAGAGACTGGCCAATCAGAGAGCTAGGAGGTATCAGCTGTTTATATGTCGTGACGTAAATGTTTCAAGTTGTCTGTCAATGCAACATTATAACATATGGGCAGCACACTGTTTTAATGTCACATGTTTTAATTGTAACAAGTACATGTGTGAACAGCACTGCAAAGTATTGTGTAGTGGCGGGAGTAAATTTCTTGACCATTTCATGTTATAAATTTACATACATAAGCCTAATCGGCATTGGAGCCGTCTCGTGAGATTAAGTCTGCTTGGGCGTGACACGGGAGAGCGTTCTCGCAAACTAACGCATGATAAAAAAGACATGATTTGCGGTAGTCGAATTCCGCGGCCCCTTTTCAGTCAGTTTTTCTTCGATATTTTCCTGGACTTTGCTCACACAAAGCGAAAAGGGGTCGCGGAATTGTGTCTGTCAGATGTGTATTCTATGCGACTACCGGGAATCACGTCTTTTAGAGTTATTTTGCGTTAGTTTGTGACATCATCCACTCATGTCTCGCCCAAACAGCGTTAACTTCGCGAGACGGCTCCTATGCCGATTTGGCTTATACTCAAGTTTCAACCGCAACTCTAGCAGCTTACTACAGTCCCAGGTGACAAGTGTTTAGCTCTTGGAAAAATTACGTCACATCAGAATGGCTGCGTTTCAAGCTACCTGATGGAGCACGGTCAAATGTCAATTTCCGTTCTTGTTGTTGATGTAAGAAAAAATACTTTACCGAAATAAAAATAATATTGTCCAACTTTTTAGGTAAACTCATCTTAGAACATGAGCTGCCTTTCACTCAGTTCTAGCGCACTTTTCTGCAGCCTAACACAAGGAACTCGCCTACAAGCTTGTTGTATGTAGGGGCACTTTTGGTTCTCGGATTCCTTTACTTGGTTTTGTTCATTCCTTTACTTGGTTTTGTTCATTGACAGAAATTGAAACCAACATCATACAAACCCCCCCCCCAAAAAAAACACACAAACAAAACAAAACACCCACAAACTCATTAATTATTTGTATATAAAATATTATTTACTACGACACATCTCCAAAAGGATGCACTGTAATATACATATACAAGGTACATATGTACACAATGAGAGTTTTTGATTTTCAGGTTTGAACATGGGAAGTCCAAACAAATTTTACACGCCCATTACAAAATTTCTGAAAGGATCATCCCCATAAATGAAGACAATAGGTGGGTACACATGTGTTTAAAACACCACACACTGTCCCCAGTTTATACAGGGCAGAAGTGATATTTCCATCCTGGCTTCGCAAGTACTTTATATCTTTTTCACACACAAAACATTATGTTCCCTTTAGGAATGAGGAAGCAAAACAAAACGTAAAATGTTTCGACAACTCTTAATTACTAAACCTACTATTTTTTTTCTCTCAGTGACTAAACTGCTGTCAAATGTTTGAAAACTAAGGTTATGGTCAAATGTCTAAAACTACTTGTGAATGTAAAGTCAATACTCAGTTTCAGTCACTAGAGTTGCCTGTCCGAACTAGCCTTCAACTAAACATCTTTAAAAGGGCAGTGTCTCTTTTTTTTTCATCCACTAATATGCTCCCACTCCCACATACAGATTTTTGTTTCTCACAGGTCAGTTTATGGTAGCAGGAAACCGAGTATAGCCTTGGTGAAAACCAAAGATCTGCCAGATTTCTGACAAGTTCCTGAAATAAGTTAACTGCCGAGCAAGCAGGAGATGGGTTGAAACAAGGGAGATTACTGCTGTAGGGCTACTGGTCTGAACGGAGACGTCTCATCCAAGACTTTAACATTTGCTTATCGTAACCCAGAGTTGAAACACACAGGCTTTCAAAGCTGAACAGGTGAAAATTAATTCTTCCAGTGCACTATTCACAACTTTCCGTCCAGTATCATTCAAAATCAACGCAGGAGGGATGTCATACTTTTTCTTTTTCATTGCATACGTTTTCTCTTTTGAGTTCCATCCTCTTATTTTAGGCAGGGGAAGATCAAGGTAACAAACGTCCGTTCCAATCACAATCCCCGCACATAACCACTTTCTAACCAACACTATCCATCTCTCCTCTCCCACCTTGATACAGCAGATCCTTTCCCGCCTTTCCAAACAGGTGATCAATGGAACCTCGGTATCATGAAAAGTTGTCCATTGAAACCTCAGTCTCATACGAAGAGGTGCCCATTGACACCTCACTCTCATGAGACGAGGTGCCCATCTGACCTTCAAATCAGTCTGAAGCGTCCATCTCCACCTCCATGATCATACTGCTGGTGTCTGCTGTGCCTGTGGTGGTGTCAACCTCATCCAGGGACACCGAGACGTCTGCCTGGGACAGCTCCAGGTTACTCGTATATTCAAACCTGGGCAACGTGCCCGGCACTTCTGTCAGACAAAAACAGACTGAACAATGAACCCATGATTTCATTGGTGTTCTACGCCACAGTCACATATATTTCATTTATACGATAGCGGCTAACTTCATGGTGGGAAGCAACCGAGAAGAGCCCCGGGGAAACCACTGACCATCCCCAGGTTGGCCAAAGGTGTATTGGCCAAATTATATCTCACGGTAAATATGTCAAAACTTATGCAAATGAAGCCATGGTAGTTATGTTTACATCCTTACCATGATAGCTGGGTTACAGGTCCATGACAGGCAAAAGTATCGCCTATTGTGTGCATTAATGACCATATATCAAGCTGCAGGTAACTCACTACAGGCCATACGGGTAATATTATTTATTTAATTTTATTTATTTATTTCATTAGTGTAATCCGCTGTACTCAAGAATATTTCACTTATACGACAGCGGCCAGGACTGTGGTCGGAAGAAACTGGTCAGAGTCCGCCGGACCCCCATGACCATCAACAGGTTGCTGGCAGTGACAATATTACCTTCAAAAGATGACATTTCCTTCATCAGTGACTCCATCACCTGGTCTAACATCGTCGTGGAGAAAGCATCATCTCGTCGAATGCCCAGTGCCTTGGAACAAAAACAAACAGGTTTTGAATAGCAAAAACAGAAATTTCCCAATCTGAAACCGGATGTGGCCGTACGTTGTATAAGTGAAATAGCCTTGAGTATGATGCAAAACACCAATCAAATAAATAAATAAACCAGATCTTTTAGGAGACCTGAAAGAATTTTAGTTGTATTTATTTATTTATTAGATTGTTGTTTATACCTTGTTCAATATTCAACACTGAAGAATAATTCACATTTGTGAAGGCGACCAGCATGACTGTGGGAGGAAAACCCTTGATGATTCCCACTAGTTGCTGGGAGACCTTGACACGTGTGACTGGAGAGGAATCCAGCCACAGCTGGACTTGAACTTACGCCGACAGCATTCATAAGAGGCACCCGGATCATTGTGTTGTGTTGTGTTGTGCTAGCACACTAAACATTACGTCAACAACATTCCTCTCCTGTCGTACATGGCAAGTTCAATCAGAAACCTGCGGATGGTCGCGCGTTTCCTCCCACTGTCATGCTGGTCGCCCTTGTATAAGTGACATATTCTCACATATTTATACCTAAAACATCAATCAATTAAAGAAATAAATATATTAAGTCAAGGAGGCAACCTTTAAGTTGAATACTGTAGCTCCGTATGGTGCACATGCCTGACAGAAATAGTATAAAGTTTCCATGTTATTTATCAATTACAATACCATAGATGGGACTACTTTCAACCAGCCTAAGAGTCTTTCCTTCATCTAAACTCTCCGCATTCATAACTATGACCTACACGTATGTGACAATTTTCCCTCAGATGTTCAATAATGCCTCCATGTATCAGAACTCTCTAACACCACACTGTGCGCATACCTTATGGAAATAGTCCAAAGCCTCCATGTTGTTCCCCATGATCACATGCACGTATCCTATAGCTGAATAGGTGGAGGGATTTTGTGGTGATAAGACCAGTGCGTGTTTGTGATACTCAAGAGATTCTTCGTACTGTCTGCAATATAAAAATGTTATTCAGCACGTTACATTCATGTAGCAGAAGAGGCTCTCGTTGGCTCAGTCAGTCACGATATGTGTCCGGCCATGTCTGACACTCTCTTTACTAATGATACATTTACATGTTAGGGGTCCATGTTGTCGCAGCAGGACATGTCTTGAAATCGTTCGGATTATTTGGTTCGAACAGCAATATATAGGACGCCAGTCAATGTACACAGGAAAACCATGCAGTACTCACAAGAAAACTGAGTAGCGAACAGTGTGTGTGTGTGTGTGTACATATATGCTTGAGTTTAACGTCGTACTAAACGTCTTATGTCGACGAGGAGTCCTTAGAATATATATATAGACTGTGTCTTCTTATGGCATGGAGAGTCCACGCTGCCACCACTGGAGCATCATGCCAAACGTGACACCTACCCAGTCACATGATACTGACAGCTGGCCGACGAGCCTTGTTTCCTTGTTTTAGCCTCTCAGTGCTGAGTGCCAAGCGAAGCAGCAACAAGTGCCGTTTTTAAAGTCTTTGGTCTGGGCCGACCTGGTGTTGATCCCAGATCTGTGGACACAGAGGAGGGCTTTCTAACCACCAGGCCACTGTGGCGGTTGCAATGTACAGTGGAAATGGCATGCAGTGAAAACAAGAACCCTACTGTGGGGAGGAAAAACTGGCAATGTACACAGGGTAGAAGACGAAAACAAGCCAGTGGGTGGACGCTGCAGACTATGTAACCTGTACTTACTTGAGTTTCCTGTAGGTGTGGCCCAGATTGTTCAGCAGAGGTTCCCATTTCTCTGCTGTAATCTCATCACTCACGCACTTGATTTTGTTCAACGCTTCTTTAAAAAAACCCTCAGCAACGCTCCAGCTGAAGACAGAAAATCAGAAGACATTCAGAGTGAAAACTGATCACCTCTTTAAAATCATGAAAAATTATGATTTAGGGCAGAAAAAGTATCCATATGTTTTGTAGCACATTAATGAAACAGCAACAAAGAATACTTTACCTGCCAACTGACATAACTTATACACTGTACAGATTTACAGTACAGCAATGTTCTAGACAATGGCTGAAATCTTCATTTATATATTTAATCTTTAATACTCGGAAATGTCTGAATGGCCAGGTCAGGCTGCAGCCCGTCCTTTGCTGTGAGTGCCCCTTCTTCTGTCGTGAGGCTCCCATTACCTGCTGCAAAGACCTATTTTCTGTAGCAGACCCTGTGAGCCCTGTTTTTCACAGAAAAGGCCATATCAGGGACTTTAATGGCATGGTAATAAGGAAGTATCTACAGGAATCACAAATACTTACTCGTGATTCTGGAAGGCTAAGACTCCTATCTCATGCAGGACAAAGGGATCTTGTGGAGCTATGCTCAGAGCCTGCCTAAAGATCTATGCAGATGACAAACACTTTCTCATGATACTGGAAGGCTACGACTCCCATCTCATGCACGACAAAGGGATCTTGTGGAGCTATGCTCAGAGCCTGCCTAAAGAACTATGCAGATGACAAACACTTTCTCATGATACTGGAAGGCTACGGCTCCTACCTCATGCAGGACAAAGGGATCTTGTGGAGCTATGTTGAGAGCCTGGTTGAGAACTATGCAAATGACAAACACTTACTCGAGATTCTGGAAGGCTACGACTCCCATCTCATGCACGACAAAGGGATCTTGTGGAGCTATTCTCAGAGCCTGCCTAAAGAACTATGCAGATGACAAACACTTTCTCATGATACTGGAAGGCTACGGCTCCTACCTCATGCAGGACAAAGGGATCTTGTGGAGCTATGTTGAGAGCCTGGTTAACGAACTATACAAATGACAAACACTTACTCGTGATTCTGGAAGGCTATGACTCCCATCTCATGCAGGACAAAGGGATCTTGTGGAGCTATGCTGAGAGCCTGGTTGAAGAACTTCTCTGCTAGCTTAGCATTGTTTGTCAGTCCATATTCCAGCCCTATGTATAGTACTGGCAAATGGCACCTGAGCAGTAAATGAAACAAAACAAATAACGTACAGCCGGAAGTGTACAACTGGCAATTTGATTCTCAAAACATTACAGAAGGCATTATTTCCATTTCAATTTATTTATTTATTTATTTTATTGGTGTTTTATGCCACAGTCAAGAATATTTCACTCGTATGACGGCGGCCAGCATTACTTTCTGTTTCAAGGAAGTGTTTCTGAACGGTTGCATTTGATCACAAGAGCGTGGTTGTAACAAAGAGAAATTCCTCCGACAGAATCACAAAGTTCTTCATTGCATTGTTGTGATCCAAGACAGAACAAATGATTCATTAAAAGTTCAATGATGGAAGAGCAAACCAGGACATCTACATGTATTGTGTCTGACCTAATCTTTGGCTCCTTTCAAGTGACACATTTTACCTTGATTCTGATTGATTCGTCCACCTCAAAGGGCCACTCTATTAAGAGTATTTTTGTGAAGTCTAATTTATTTCCTGTCAGAAAAACTCAAGTGGCATCAAAAGTGACATTTTAAGATACTTCTGTGCTTCTGAAAATGGATTTCCAGGTCAAACTCAGGTAACACGAGGCTCTTTACTGGATCACTGGTATGTGATATGGCTATGTATCCAGAATGAATGAATGAAACAATAATGAGAGCTGAATGCCTTGTTGAGAGTATTTCAATCATGTTGTGGCACCGATCACATGGGGGTGGGGGGAAGCAAAAGCATAAGTTCAATTCTTGAATCAACAAACTGATGTCTCTTTTACTCCTTTCGCCCAAACGGTCTGTGTCCTGGAGGCCGATTCCCCAAAGCAGTATTGTACTTATGTAAAACTTTTAAAACTTAACAAAACTTCAACATTCTTGAAATTTTAAAATGAAGTCCTGCAATGTTTAATAATACAAACCCTTTCATGAGTTGAGAAGCCGTGAAGTAGGCAGCCATGGCCTGATCATGCTCGTTGTCTGTGGCGAAGGAATGTCCAAATGCGAGCCAGGCAGGGCCGTAAGATCGATCCAGCAATGTGGCTTTACTGTAAAGCGAAAAGAAAAAACTGAATCGTGTAAATGCCCCAAGGCATTAAGTGCAGTTGTTTGCAAGGTAACGGAGGTACGGACAACATGACCTTGAAAATAGGTCAATGTCAATGGAAGAGAACATGTTTCTTCCACATGATTAGCTGAATGCGTGGTACAAGTTGAGGAAAACTCTTGAAGTTTCCAAGACATATTATGTTTACTCCCACGTCATAAAACACATAAACATTTTAAATAATCAAAATCCTGGCTGCAATCATATAAGTGAAGTATTCTTGAGTACAGCATGAAACACCAATCAAATGGATTAATAGATTGACTGAGACCTTGTAGCCTCTACAGCTATAAACCTAGGCTAATTCTGCCAAGGGGGAAATGTATGTATCTATGCTTGGGTTTAACATCATAGTCAACAGCTTTTCTTGTGGCAGGTAGAGTGCATGTTGCAAAAGTACTGCCGCCACTGGCAAATCATGCCAAAGACACCAGACAGGACATCCCACCAGTCACATTACACTGAAACCTGGCTGACCAGTCCTTGCTCAAATCTCGCAGTGGTGGGTGCCACGTGAGGCAGCAACAAGTACCATTTTTAAACTCTTAGGTATGACCTGATCTGGCATTGATCCAAGATCTCTTGCCTCTTAGTCCAGGCAGACCCTTCAACCACTAGGCCACCACGGCAGTATAAGGGAGTAACAAAAACAACTACTATCCCATGTATGTAGCGAACAGGATGATGACACCAAAGAGTACCAAAGAGCACTGACAGAGCTTACCTTAGATATCTCCTAGCTGGTTGGTATTTCCCTATCAAATAGTAATAGCAGCCCACAGCGAACCATGACACCTGCAAAGGAGAACTGACTGATTGATTGATTGATTGATTGGTTCATACTTAATGCCATACTCAAGAATTCTCCACTTACGTTGGTCATCAGTTTTACAGGTGTGAACAGGGAATGACAGAACATGCAAAAAATAACTGCGTTTCCCCCCCCCTTTTTCGGATTGGTGTTTCATAACCATCATCAAGACTTTTTTTCACCCGTAAGTGACCTAACATTTCGACCATGACCAAACTGCATTATTTTTATTCAGTCTGAAACTTCATAGAAAGGTTTTTTGTGGCTTGTTTGGACAGCTGGAAAATATCCTACGGGAGAATGCACGTTTTAGCACCCAAAATATTTTATGACATTTCTTGGCCTCTGAATAGGCACTTTTGTGGGCAACATTTTAGGTCATATACAGTATTTAATATTTTCTTGACATGTACATGGATGAGAAAAACTGAAGTGCAGAGAGCCACCTGTCACCATTAGCCAGGTACTCAGCAAAACCCCTGATCTGAGGGATTTATTCATGAACAAGACGGTAGTTGGTCAGAAGTTCATCACTTGAGGCAAAACCAACGCTCTTCAACAGCGAGATGAGCCAGCCAGTGCCCATATTTTACAAGATGTACATTGATTTATATTACACCATCAATACCAGCCTTATCTCAAGAGTGATTCACTGGGGTTTAACATTGTGTTCAAGTATAATTCAACTAGGTTAATTTCACCAACTTTTTCACATATGAAAGAACAACTTTCAGTTTTATTTACAGACCTTTTAACTTTGATTTTCGACACAAAAGTACATTGGCTGGGTTGACAAATTTCTGGGCTTCTAAAAAGCCAGAACAATGCCTTCAGAACTGGCTTGAATAAAAAAGCTTGCAAACATCTGAAAAGGCTGAATAATTACAGCATATCACCACGGTCATTTTCATGGATGGTGGACACGAGGGTGCCAAGAAACACTGTCCCGTGACACAAAGACTTCCCCCTATAGGGCATATTCAATGTGTACACACTATTGGTGGAAGGCACATATAAATATCCCATGAAGTTCATGCCAGACCACATGAAAGGTTATACCAGCACTGCCAACTGCTAATTACTACTGAGGACCACTGGAGGTAGGGAGTCTTCGAACTCTTCCTGAAGAAGTGAAATAGCCCAAAATGACAACTTACTGCTTTGTTTGGGTAAATATCCACAACTTTATGGGCTAAATAAAATAAAACTGAAAAGGAAGAGAAGTTTTCCATTAAAAATTCTGGTATAAACATCCTACAACAAGGACAACTTGAGATAAAAAATTAAAACAACTGTACTACAGGACATTCTAGTACAGTGCTTTGACTTTCTGCTTGACAAAAATTAACACTTGCTTTCACAGAAAGAGAGAGATTTGTTTTTATTTCCTATTATTATTTATTTCACACGCCAGATGAGAAAATATCCAGATTTAAATGAGTCAGGAACCTGGGAGTTTTGTCGATTCAAAATCATCATAAATGTGAAATCATGGCTTTCATACTCTTAATTATGTGTATTACTTAAATCACTTATTTACTTAAATAATTTACAATGTGCCAAATGAAAACAGCTCTTGCAACTTTCACACATATTATTTACTGTTTTCTTCATGATTCAATTCTGAAACCTGACTGGACTGCATAAACAACTATATTTCATTTCTAAATTAGTATTTTACCAAACTCAAGAAAGTTTCATTTATACATAAACTCTGACAGCGAAACTCACTTTACCGGAACAAACCTCCACTGCTGAGACCGGATGACCTGTTTTTTCACATTTGATTTTACTGCTAAAGGGTATGATATCCTAAACAAAAACTCACTATGGTATAGCACTTAGCCAGTTAAGACCACATGTATCATACGAAGTAAGGGATATTCACCAAACAGGTTTTGCATACATCATACTTACTGTTTGATTTTCCTAATTCAACTAAAACAGCTATATGCAGAGGTAAACATTTACTGTTGTAAGGATCTTTGTCCAGGACTCTGAAACAGACCAAAAAGAGAATTCAATATGCATAAATTATGACCTGGATGGGCTGGTTGTCAGACAAACAATAAACCTGCTCAATTTTTTTTTTCAGCAAAATCTGACACTATTCAGAGCCGTATATTTTGCCAGAAATAAGAGCTAGACAGAGAGGAAGATGAAATGACAAGTAAGAATTAATATGCCTTGCTCAGGTTTTGCAGATGCAAGCATGGGAAAATAACAACAAAATATAAGATTTCTACAATATGAACTATCCTGTTAAACTGAAGTCAAAGACATCATTATTTCTGAAATTTTCAAGAATTTTATTATTCACTTTTCAAAAGCTTACAAATTATTAAAGTATGAAAATAACAAGGTTTTGAAAAATTGGTGCAAGACATTCTGAAGTTGGAATAATATCAAAATAGCTCTTACATTATGATGAATACAAATGCAAACTTCACTGACTACTTTCACCTCAGAACATACTCTTATCGAACCTAAAGCCTACCTGGATGTGATTTTATAGCACTGCCTGAAGTCACAGTTGTAATAATGGCGTTCAGCAAGGGACACATCTAGGTCAAGATTTGTTTGCAGACAGCCGAGGGATGCAGGGATTTTCATGTCTCCTGGTTTGTCATACTGACAGCAAAGGAAAGTTAAGTATGTATTCAGTTTGATTACAAGGACTACAAAGGGAGGCAAATCCTTGTGACTCATAAAACAGTGCCCTCTTAACCTAATTTCAATAGAACAAACGATCATCAACATGTGGTACTGTTCTTCAATACATGAAGGCCGCTGCTCAAAGCACTGTTGTTCCATGGGTTACAATATTTGCTTCCCTTTGTTGAGGGCTAAACAGACCAACTGTGCAAACTGTGTGATGAGATAAAATTTGCCTTTTATAAGGCAAAAAAAAGAAAATTGACTAAAGCACGTAGCACAACTGGAAGCCAAGGTTTGTTCAAACCACAGTAGGTTGCACTGAGATCTCTAACACTCTAGGAAGTGAACAAGTCCTGCAGTATACAGTGGACATCTAATTCTCTTTAAGCAATTCCTTTGCATTCGTTGCCGTGTGCACATATACATTTATGTCATATTCCATTTTAAGAAAGAAGTTACATGGAAATGTATACTATGACGTGCATGAGTGGATGAAAACAGGATCTGCAAATGGAGGTAGTCGAATCTGCCTGCTTAGTGAATGGCTCATCACCCTTACACAAGGGAGACACTAGTGCGAATTCAAAATGACATGCTTCGATAGAATATGGCCGTGTTTAAGCAGGATCTACCTTTTTTAATGAGTTTGTGTACAAAAACTTGACCAGTTCTGACTCTTCTGAAGGACACTGGGAGTCAAATGGCAGTGTGTCCAGCAATTCTCTCTCTGAAATGGAAGGAAAGACGCCATAAACAATACACACTTAAACATCTGATTTGATAAAACACACATGAAACATGTTTTTAACTATTAAATCCTATTGTTTTTTTTTAAATTAAAAACATGAATTTGTTGGTTTCTGTCCGTCATAATTTGACCAGCTGTATTTCTGGAAACAATCATGTGATGGCTGAAACAATCATGTGATGGCAACCAGCTTTATGGTACGATTACAAGGGAATCGGGAGCACTAAACAGCAAAAGAAAAACGTTAACTTATGGTAGGCCTAAGCTACATATTTCACGACACATTCACTTGACGGAATTTTGCAGATAAGCATTCCACTTTTCAAGGGTGCTTGAACAGCAAATAAGCCTGGGTAGAGTAGACATTTCACTTTTTACTTACAATTGATTTACACTTGGTTTTTCAAATGATTACCGAAAGCCGGTTAGATTTTGAAATTTATCATGGCGTTGTTGTGGCAACTGAATTCACTAAATGTCACTCTTTATATGTGATACTGTGGGGAGAAGTCACTTACTGTCATTGTTTATATGTGATACTATAGGGAGAAGTCCCTTACTGTCATTGTTTATATGTGAAACTATGGGAAGAAGTCACTTACTGTCATTGTTTATATGTGATACTATGGGGAGAAGTCACTTACTGTCATTGTTTATATGTGATACTATGAGGAGAAATCACTTACTGTCATTGTTTATATGTGATACTATGGGGAGAAGTCACTTACTGTCATTGTTTATATGTGATACTATGAGGAGAAGTCACTTACTGTCATTGTTTATATGTGATACTATGGGGAGAACTCCCTTCCTGTCATTGTTTATATGTGATACTACGGGGAGAAATCACTTACTGTCATTGTTTACATAATATTTCGGCAAAAAGACCTACTATGCCACTCTATATGTCATACTTTCGTACAAACTATCTTCAAATCATTATTTACATTAATAACGAGGAATTAAGTCTGCATGTCATAATTTCTGAAACTATGGTGAATTCTTGAGCACGGCTTAAACATCAATCAAATAAATAAACACCATGGTAAGAATTAAGTCTCTGCATTCAACACCTGATATGACAATGTGGTAAGAAGACTACTTTGCAGTCCATATATTTCGTCAATTTCAGGCACAGGTAAATTTAGGTCTACCGATGGTATTGTTTTTAGGATGATTATGGTAGTTCTCCCACACTGCCAACAAGTCTTGGTAAACCTCAGAATAGTTCTTATGATAAACAAGATAATGTGAACAGCCTGTGTAAAACAATCAGCCCAGCAGCTTCCCTCACTCAGTCTGGGGTATGGGTGACCGTAAACCTTCTATAAACATGATATAGAGACAGTGGGAGACTTTTATTAATACTTTCACTGATACTTGAATTTTACAGCTGCAGTAAATGCTAATATATAAATTCTTAAAACAAGTGTTTCTGTGAGAACAGTTTAAATGAAACTCTCTTGAAAGTCTAGACATCACAATGGTCTTTTGTTTTTAGAGCAATTCCTTAAAAAGAAATAAATTTATTTATCTCCTTTATTTGACCACTGATTTTATTTCATGTGATTGTTGCGGTATCCCATACTCAAAAAGTTTCACTTATACATTGGGCCCGGTTTCCTCCCATAATGCTGGCTGTCAGGGTATAAGTGAAATATTCTTGAGTACCGTGTAAAACACCAATCAAATAAATAAATAAATAAATAACTTATGCCATGGTGATCAATTTTATGGGTGGAGTACCTGGCATAAACCACTAACCTTTGGCAAGTTACTGATCAGAGATAAATAGGGATCCTCACACATGTAAAACTATGTTCATGTATGTGAATGGCTATCGATTAATAAAGCATAACACACAAGTAGTGTAACTCCAACAGTAATGATGGCAAATTGTAGGTAAAAGTGACGCAATGTTGAGTCACAATGAATTCTTTGTATTGTCATATCTACATGGGTTTTTATTGGGCTTTAGTTAGATTTGCTTTTTTATTTTCTATCCATGTCAATTTCTTTAAAATCCTCATTTCATTCAGCAAGGATAAAAAAAAAAATTCTGTACAGGCCAACCCTCTTTTTTGTGATTGTTACCTGCAACAGAGAATTTTTTAAGCATAGTCTGATGACAAAATAACAGAGTAATTAGGACTGATACAACCTGGAGTTTGGGAACCAAAATCATCACTTTTTACTCTTTTGCTTTTTAGGAAATCTACACTTCCGATAAAATGCCATTCATCCCCAATGTGCACATGTTTCTAGCCAAAAAAAATCACCATGTGGCCTAGCTGAGAAACAATCCCCCTCCTCTCTCCCCTCAAATTCTGTCCAGCAAGACTGAACCATGTTTTTAAAAGCTACTCAGAGGGGTACCTAAAGTTTGCACTGCACCTAAAATTAACAACATCCGACCACCAGTCACCTTTCAACCCCTTGAAAACCATTTCCGAGGACATTTAATTTTTTTCCCAGCACTGACCATTGATATTGTACACCTGTGGAAACAGAGCACGCATACTCTTTGGCTAAACAAGCCTACAAGGCAGCTGCACTTAAGGTCACATGTTTCACAAATACAACCTGTGGACTTTTTTTTTTTTCACTTTAAGAGCAGTGGGGAGAGAATGGCTAGACCACATATGCTGAACATAAGAACGACAGGAAAATAAAATCATTCTCTATATGAAAGTGCACGCCTGTATTTGTGACTAAATTAGAGGTTTTCCTGCCCAGCAGATATGCCCTAGTGAGCAGAGGAAATTGGAGGGCAGGATACCAGTGCTCTGATGTAGACCTAAAGACACAGCACTCTCTTCAGCACATTTAGCATTTGACAAATTAGGCAAAACAGATTTCTTGTGAAACAAAATTTGGACGAAATATTCTGTCCTTATATCGCAATTGTGTTTAGGGCTCTCTTTTTCAATCTGTTAACCCTATGTCCATGACTCGAGCGAACATCATGCTATACGAAAAGGCTTATTGACAACTGTGCAGTGTCCTACAAGGATCCAAGGAAAGACAATTTGGACTCTGTGCTCACTATAAGGAGAGGCTTACAAAACTGTGGACACCTTTCTGCACAAAGTGGATTACAAAAGGCCCACATTGATCGCCTTTCTCTATGAGAAGTCTTGAAATTTAAAGGCCTTTTGGACATCCTTCTGTAATGAATGGCCTGTTATGATCACTCTGGACATTTTACAGCTGAACATTATGAAATGCCACCTGGGACTTCAATTTCAACCTTAGACAGGTCTCGGTCACTTTAGACAAGATACACATGTGAAGAAAGACACCAGTGGTGCCTGGATCTGACAAAACAATTTTGTCTCTCGGCACCAATTAGAACCCGAAGCCTGCCAACCCACCCCAGCAGCAAGCTCCCTCCAAAGCACCTTGTTCCCAGGGCACAGTCAGCCCAGCACAAAAGACTTGGCAACTCTCCACTGCTGCCTAACATTACTGCGGCCTGCTTGCATGATGTATATGTGGCACAGAATCCGTACAACCACCTCATGTACCTGGAGGCTAACATAGATTCATACTGCTGAGCCAGGGGAAAACACCAACTCCTGGTTTAGGACCCACATAGGTTAGGAAAGCCATCCTAGCAGACGCAGCATATGTATATATCTATATTACTTACATTCCTAGAAAGAGTTGGGAGAAGGAAACCACTTGACAAGTATTCTGATAAGGTAAGCTGGGAACTTTGGTAAAGTATATAAGTAACAGTGCAAGAACAGGTGGTTTTTAATTCTGATGCTTTTTTTAAATATTTATGCCAGGGGATAAGTCTGTAAAAAGTTGTCCCAGTATGGACATACAAGTATACGCTACATGTATTGTAATGTACTGTATGTCACTTAAAGACACATATTTCTTGATTATAACTGAATCACCCATTTTAAAAAACCTCTAATGGGTTTTTTTTTTGTCATTAGAAAACTAAATCATCCATCTTAAAAACCACTAATGGGTTTGTTTTTGTCATTAGAAAACTAAATCATCCATCTTAAAAACCACTAATGGTTTTTTTTTTTGTCATTAGAAAAGATGAAGAGTTCTCATGCAAATCATCATTTTAAATTCGCGTTTGAAACAGCATTTTACACACTGAACTTAAGGTGGAATATAGTAATTATATGCAGAAACTTTCCCCCAAGCATGATCAATCAGTATGTGTATATATAGAATGGACACAGGTGCAATCATAAAATAGTATCAGGGGCCTAACTAGGTCAGATGGCTTCAATGCCGCCTCACTGCAACACTGGAGTTTCGAGTTAGAACTCTTTCATCGCTGAAGGCATAAAAGGTCCTACTGTTCCACATGACCTGTCCAAAATGTTTGCCATCTGTTTTTGATTACATTTACGAGAGCACCATAAATGCTTGATGGTTTCACAAAAACATATTTAGAGTAGACAAATGATGGAGAAATTTAACGAGTTGAATGTTAGTGAAGGAGGTGTCACTTACACCTTGAGAATATGGTCAGACATGATTGGTAAACTAACGTCAAATAAAGTAGTCCAACATTTTTGACATGTCACATGACACAGTAGGGCTTAATTTACCTCTCGCGACTTAGGAGTTTGAACTTGAAACTACCCTATTTTCAAGCCCGTCACCCTGCGGTAGCAGATCAAATGCAGCTCTGGTTCATTTTATCTGCTGCGTTGTTTCAAAAGTCTTTTTTAGGTACTTCCATGTAGCAAAGGGTTGAGGTTTACCCTGCATTCTCCAGTTAACTCCAACTATACACCAGTTTGAGACTAATTGATTTTTATTTCACACTGGGTAGTTTTCAACTAAATTTTATGAAAAGTAAAAATTCTCTGGACTCCATCAAGATTAGAGAGTCATGGTCACATTTTCAGTTTATTGTTTACATTAAATAATTTACTATTTTGTTCCACAGGTTAAAAAGGAAATTCAACAAAGATGAAACAGTTCAGGACAGTTTTAACGATAATAGCCCTCGTAACATTTACATGGGCGGATGAGGCAGACAAGGCGACATGCGACTGCTCAAAAACCAAGGATTACACTGGAAACATGGAGCCTAATCATGGCAGAGACTTTAATGGACATGAGAAGTATGCACAGATGCCCAATATGTTCATGCCGCTCATGTACGCCATGGCACCCTTGCCAGTCAATCAAGGTCAAATCCTAAACCCCTTCCAACCAATCAAGGGAGAAAAAGGCGAACCAGGTACTGGATGTGGAGCATGCCCCAAACATGAAGATTCTGAAATCTACAACGTCAAGGAAGGTGATGCGGCCACGCCTGAACGCACGCTGAACATTGCTGTCACAGCGCAAACCCTGAAGGGAGATTTGCGGGGAGGTAGCTATGGAATCTTAAGGGGCCCCAAAGGGGAGAAGGGTGATCGGGGGCTCATGGGGATTAGTGGGTTAAGAGGATTTCGTGGCCCACCCGGTCCACCTGGGCCACCTGGCCCATCCAGCCCAACTTACAGGGGTAAGTAATAAGATAACATGAGATTCTGACCATACAAATTCTGTCACCCTTGCCAATAAACTGAAGTATGAGAAAGAAATTTTACCATATGCATTCAGATTCAAAATAAACATTTCGTTCTCGTCACAGTCATCTATTCTTAAAGAGAGCTAGTGACTGTGGGACTCAGATCTGAAACTACAAATTAACATTTTTCAAACGCGTCAATTTCAACAAATGCTGGACTCTTTGGATGCAAATAAGCGGCTCAATAAGTCAGTCACTACGTCATTTTTGATATTCTGTTTTGACCATGGTTCTCCAATCTTTTGATAGGGGTATTCGCTTGAAGGGACCAAGATTTGAGCTTGTTTATTTACAAAAAAAAAAAAAAAAAAAAATCCCTGTAGAAGTCTGACCTTTTTTTTTCCATCCAACTGTTCACCTCCAACTTTCTCTCTCATGTTTCCAGCCATATTTTCGTGCGTATCTGGCACGCATATACAAGCTGCTGTCAGCCAGCTTGTTCTGTCCAATATACTGGACATTTTATCTATGGGCCATCCACTTAAAGAGAGACCCAAGTGCAAGATAAGATCAACCTTTTGATGGATGCCAAAACTATTCCATTGGGAGTTTAAGCTTGTTAAACAGCACTTATAAGAACAGGCCACATTTTTGGAAAGCATGCAACATCTGCAAGTCAATTTCACACTGATTCCATATATGGTCGTCATTATTTTTTGGCATTTTCTTACAGTGATTAAAACTGAAAAAGATAGAGGGGTTACGGCGAAGTTTTTGGACCACACTGAAGCACAGTGACGTCACAGATTCTCTTTTGCCACTGAACATGCTATAACTGTTATGCTTCCACACTAAATATAGATATAGACAGATATCTGGAATCAGCACGAAATTGCATTTCAGATGGTGTGTACTTTCTAAAAATGTGGCCTGCTCTTTTCAGTGCTGCTTAGACCCCAAGAAGACGCTTTGGGATTAGTTATTAAACATGCAGGAGGGCCTCCGTGGCTCAGTCGGTTAGCATGCTAAAACAGCATAATGACTTGAAGCCTCCCACCAACGCGGTCGCTGTGAATTCAGCAACCTGCGGATGGTTGTGGGTTTCCCCCATGCTCTGCCCGGTTTCCTCCCACCATAATGCTGGGGGCCATCGTGTAAGTGAAATATTCTTGAGTACGGCCTAAAACACCACTCAAACAAATAAATAAATAAAAAGTAAACATGTATTTATAAACAAACTTGCATTCCTATTGTGTCCCCATTCATCCTATCTACACCATTAACATACCCTCAGTACGTTCAGAGTACACACTAACTAAAGAGCCGAGACCATACGTGGGAAGGTCTGCAAGCAACAAGCAGATAGCAGTGGGTTTCCCTGCAGGCCCTGCCCGGCTTCCTCCGACCACAATGGTGGCCACCTTCGTATAAGTGAGTTATTCTTGATGACGCAATAAAACGTGAATCAAATAAATAACAGAAAGAAAACTTTTGGACCCCAAAATTCAATTAGAGTAAAAGTTAACCCTTTGAATAACATGGAGCCTTGAACAAATGTTGTGCTTGGTCTGGTGTGAGGACGTATTAACACTAAATTCAGTCACATTCCTGAGTCCACCCACCATTTCCTTACAAACACAAAGTGACGGTTACACCCAATCATTATACTGAGCACGAATGCCACAAACATGATGCCTGCCTTTGTGACCTAAATCAAGGCCAACATCCTAACCCTGATCTGCAATTACTAAATCCAGTCAGCGACAGTTAGGACAACAATTCCTCGTTGTGTCACAGGCAAAATTTATGCCTCCACATATTTAACTCAGGAGTAGCATACAGTATTACAACAGCCTAATCTTTAGCATAAAGAAAACAATTTTCAAGAGGCAAGTATATGTCAAAAACCATTACTCTGGCTGCTGAAACTTACAATTTTGCAGTCTGATGTCATTCTGCCTTCCCAACAAATTTCAGTACACCTTTGTAAGGTCAACAGAAATTTGAAAATCACACAAACTGGGCAAGTTAGACAGGAATGAAATGTTAGGTCTTTTAAATGGAAGCCACACATAAAATAGACATCAAAACACAAATATCTGGATTCAAAGGGAAGGACAAACGCAATTTTCACATTCTGCACAGCCAAGTTTATACAGTGATATTATATTATTTCCATTATGTACATATATTTTTTAAAAAACTTATCAACTAAATTGTGATTTTGATCAAGTTTAATATACAAAAAGGAAGATGCACAAGGACTTAGGTTCCTGTATGTAGGTATTTTGTTACATGAGAATATCACTGAGGAGAACAACATCTGATGCTGTCTTCACTCATGACGGGTCAGGCTAATAACTGTTTATAAAAAGATAAAATAAATTGAAATGTACTAATCAAGAATGTATCAAGTAACAGTTTATGCTGCAATAAGTCGTCCTGTAACTTTGGCCTTTGGGAAAGCCTCTAATTAGCAGACTTGATATGGACTAAGACAAATAAACCTGAATCACCGTACATTATCCAAAGAAAACACCCTGTAACAGAGGGTGTCTGTAATCTGATCACTCTGACTTGTCTTTAATGTTGTTGACATTGGTCATTTCAAAGCTGCCTGAAACTGGAGTTTCTGGCAGAAAAACAAACTTACGCTGTATTTAGTTATTGACTTGTATATTTATTTATCAATCTTCATTATTTATTTCACGGTGGCTTAAAGACAAAATTAAATAGTGTAACTAAACTACAAAAAGCCTTCAAGTCCAATTTCGAATTCAAATGCTGTAATTGTATTAAAAGTTTGGGATTTGAAACACTTCTGAACTTGCTATTTATAGTCTTTTATCACAGGCATCTATACATGTATGTTTGTAAAGTATGAATCTTTGGGTTTCTTCCAATATTTTCATAATAACTTTGACAACATACCAAGAAAAACCCTATCAAATGTAAAAATCAGAGAGATTTCGTCTGTTTATCAGATCAAATGTAAAATCTTAGCCACTCTGGGTTAAAACTTTGCTGGGTTAATACCAGAGTATCTCGGTAACACTGGAGAAACATTGCTGCGAGCTGCGTTGAACCTTTGCCAAATGTTTACATCTCCATCTCCCAAACTATCAATTACCTGAGCATGAACTATTACACCTACAAGCCAAGCTGCATAGACAACCTACTAAATAGCTGAAAAGTCTCTCCTCTTTCTACTACTTTAAAATTATGTACACCCTACAAATAAATAAATAAATACATATATTCAATAAAATCACCAGAAGAGAATCTGTTACATTATATCAAACTAAATGTTTTTATCTCAACTTTGAAGTCTTAACTCTTGTAGTCAACAATAACATAACACCACAAGAACTGAATTACCTATATTCACGTACACAGGAGACATCTCTAGGATTTCCAAAATGATCAACACTTGCAAGCCAGCAAAAAAATTGTCATCATGACTGGAAAAGATACTGGCTAGTCCTACAGAAAGGAATTAATCATATCTGCTATCTGTAGACTGACAGAAAACAAGGTACCAGTGCCAGCTGACCTATAGCTTTCTTACTGGTAGTCTTCTTTAACAGCAGTAGTTTCTTATATAACAGCATCTAAACGAGTTGCCTTAACAGCATTAGGTAATTATTTCATGTTATTTAACTTGAGGAAAAAAAATTTTGATTTTGATTTTAGTATGTACATGTATGTTCAGCACAATATTGTGCTAATAAACCAACAAATTGTACATTTATAATGATAATTTATTACAGTACTTCTTAGCCGACTTCTAAACACGACTAAGAGCCATAAAACAAGTTTGATTAAAAAGACATGAAAACCGCAGACAGTGCCAGAGAGTTTACAGGTAGGATTTTGACGGCTGTTTCAGTGCTGTGTGCATGGGATATTTCATCCAATTTGACGTTTTAGCATCTAACCAGTCACAGACACTTGTGGCTGTATACAGGTGCAGTCGAGATGGTAAAAATATGTTGTATCACGGGTAAAGTGTTCTGCTTCCTGCCAATGCATGACAGCAACACATCATAGCTTAGATACAAATGTATTTAGCCCGTGTATCTGTCAAGTGATTTCAGACAGGATTATGCCCGTGACGTGTATGTTGCCATGGCAAAAGGAACCAAGCAGCATTCATGTTTTTGGAGGGGGAACATTTTTATTTGAGCTAACGGTATTTGGTCAAAGCCGCTATTTATACATAGCTGAAAAAGGAAATCTGGAAGTGTTGCAGAAGTCCTGTAAAATAGAAACACTCAAAATGTAAATTTGGAAAATTTTTCCTATGTCACCTGCTTGCTTCTGTTATTGTAGCGCAGCACGGGTGTAGGAAAGCAGGCAGAAAGCTGAGCAATCCAGGATTCGAAAATTGATGATTGTGATATTGGCTCTTCACTTTGATTTAATATTTCTTTATTTATTCAGTACATAATTTTTTTTTTTTTTTTTTTGGCTAACAGATCCTGTGGGAAGACGTATAGAAGAGCTTCAGCAGGCTCGTGTGGAACACATCCAACGAGACGAGGTAGTGGACAGTACGACAGAAGAGCCGGACGCATCACGGCTGGCATTCTCGGTGGCTCTGACTAAGAGCATCGGTCCTACAGAGGATGCCCAGGTTCTAAAGTTTGAAGAAGTCATCACAAATATAGGTCTGTGTTTTTTATTTTCCTTATCATTATTGAAAATACTGCTGAGTTTAAGAAGGAATAAGAATCTTACCAGACCACTGTTGCTGATCAAAATACCGTTTTACATACCATATTGACTCATTTAATTTGGTGAAAAAGCACTCTTAAAAAAAATCAGTGAACAGTTTTAGGTACAGTTTTTAGTGTTCTTATTACTCGCCAAAACTTCATTTCCTTTTAATCATAAGCCAATATCAAACCTACAGCATCAATCATCTTCTCTGAATACCTTAAAGCATCTCAAACGCCACACTATAAGACATTTTTGTCTTTCCACCTGCCAACAGGTAATGGTTACAACACTGAGAATGGTGAATTTGTGGCACCAGTACCCGGAGCGTACTACTTCACATACCATGTCCTTGGCCAGCACAGCAAGCCCCTGGAGGTGTCGCTAAAACACAACCTCAAAATCATCAACTCCGTGCACTCTCGGCAGACCGGAGGTTACACAGGGGTCAGTAACTCTGCCGTCCTCAAGCTGGAGAAGGGCGATGTGGTCACCCTGGTGTTAAGCCCTGGGATTTATTACGTGTACGGAGAATCTGGCCATCACACGACGTTCACAGGTTACTTACTCTATCCGGAGTGAGACAAATAATGCAATCTGGGATATACATAAAACTATAACTGTTTAAAAATAGATTTTGTAAAATGAAATTTGCATGCACATGTAGAAACTATATTCCGATGATATTTTTATAGGTGTAATTCCTCGGCAATTTAACAGGTTCACGTACAAGAGCATACGTTGTTTGATTAGACAAGTTTACAGGGTCATTTTGCATCTTATCTGCAGTTGTGAAATCTTTGTGCAGCCTATTTAAAGTAACCTAACGTAATTTCATAAAAGAAACCAGTAAATTACTCATCACAGAAGCCAAGCTGCAACAGACAACGTTCAAGAAATTTCAAGGATCATTCAGTTTTGCTACATGGAGAATGTCTGGCTCGAGTATTTCTCACTCAACCACACCACACCAGCAATACGATTGCAATTTTAGTACCTATCCCCAAATAACAAGTTTCAATGTTTTGAAAATCTTTCAACAAAGTTCCAGTGCCTTCAAGGATTTCAGAGGTCAAATGGCACCCTGCCAGCAGCTCTCTTCAAGCAATACAGTGCATCGCCACCGAATGATTATGTAATACTGAAAGGATATTCCAGCTGACAGGCCATCAAATTCACTGAAAACTTCCCAAGGCAGTGTCTTAAACTTTCAGCTGGTAGAAAGGTAGAGGTAGCTAAAGCCTGCATTAAAAATGTGTCACTGAAGAGTCCAACCGCAGCAGATTATATATGGAAGAAAGGGAGAAAACTGTTGATGGTGTGGGAGTCATGAACTAAAAGTGACCTCATGGGATGCAACTTTAGTGATTTCTCTCTCAAGAGATGACATCTAGTGGAATGCAAGGAGCTTGCCACAAGTGTGCTAGTGGTGAGCCAGTGACAGGAATCAGCAGTGCAGGAAGTGTAGTGGAATATAAGATGCATGTTGAAGATTTGCTGCTGATGAACTAGTGGCAAGGTGATAACATATGACCACAATGTCTCCACCCTCAGCAGATGACAAGAAGTCTGTCACAAATGTTCTAATGGTGAGCCAGTGACAGTGGTGACCTTAGTAAAGTGTACTGGCAGGCAAGAAACCTACTGAAGTTGTGATGGTGGTGTCAGACATGTAAATCTATATGTATGTGAACATGTTAAACTGCCCTTAATACATGAAAAAGTCAGGGGTTTTTAAGGCCGCTATCTGTATCTTACTAGCAGTGATACGAGAATTTTCAGTCATCTTAGGTTCACAAGATGAATATAACATCTTTCAGCTGTTTCCTTGCCTTTGCACTCAACACAAAGTAAATTTTTTGGCACAGAAAATCATACTTAACATGTTTAAAATATACAGACATAACCTTGAGAAATTCAATTACCAAAAAAAAAAAAAAAAGTGATAAAACAGGACCTAACTGAAATTCAAAGCATTTAAAGTCAAAAATATGTGAGTTTCTGTAAAACTCACAAAATCGTTAGGTACTAATTAAGAATTTTCAAGATGTTTCAAATTTTCAAACTCATGAATTCAGATGTATCTTAAACCTGGCATGCCAAATGTGTATATCCACTGTGCACCAAAAGTTACACAATATACATGACATATACATTAGTCACTTTGTCAAAATACCCACAAGCCATAATATCAAAACTATTCTTCAAAACACTGTCAATTATTTCTCTGAATACCCCACTAGCATCTTTGTAAATCATCAAAACTAGCATCTTTGTAAATCCTAACCAAAGAAAATAATCATAACATAGGAAACCACACCCTGTATAAATTCATCCATCTCCTTGATCATTGCTTACAATCATTCAAAGCTTGCAACTCTGGTCATAGTTATAAAATTTTACAATCCATTCTACTGCTCACCCCATATGTATATGTACTTCACGACTAAGAGCACAATTTTGCACTGATAACAACCAGAATATGGTAACCGTGTCTTGGGTTTTACTGAATATGGGCTGAGACAACTCATGTCTAATGTATATGTATATTAAAACTGACATCAATGTTCAACAAATGACAATGAAAGTGCAACTATAAACAATGAAATCACATGTTATCAGTGTTCTGTTTTTGACCATGTCAATTCTTGCCTTTGTAATTTTATTTTTTTACATTCTTTCATGTCACATATGTCTGTATTACAAATCCTTTATAAGTTTTTATCCAACTAACTAATGCAGCAGAAGAGTGTATTTTTGTTCTAATAAATATGTCACATGGGCAAGCAAACATCTTTATGCTTTAGATAAAAAGAAAAAAGATATGCTACAGGTTCTATGATATTTGAATTTCTAACAGTGGCCATGTATAAGAAAAGAAAAGCAGCAAATGACAATAAATGTTCAACAAAAATATACTTTGCCTTTGTTTGTCATCACTGAGGGGCTTTACTTATTTATGTATTTTCTCAATTCTTCATTGTGATTTTCTTGATTAAGGTTGTATCATTTTGTCTTTGCCACCAATTTTAAAGAATACTATTGAATAAGACTGCTCAGTACACATCAGAAACAATCTATATATGTAGATATAAATTACACATTTGAGGTCACTATTAGCATGTTTGTCTTTATGGTCAAAGAGAGTTTATGTATCCAGTACATCCACAGTTAGCTTTAATGTAATCTTTATTTATTTGATTGGTGTTTTACGCCGTAGTCAAGAATATTTCACTTATATGCTGGAGGCCAGCATTATGGTGGGAGGAAACCAGGCAGAGCCCAGCAGAAACCCACAACCATCCGCAGATTGCTAGCAGGCCTTCCCACGCACATCCGGAGAGGAAGCCAGCATGAGCTGGGTTAATGTACTACACAAGTGGTGTAACTCCGAAAAACGCCACTCTTCATTCTGAGTCAGTATTTCAGCAAAGTTATTTTTTCACTCCCAATGATGGCAAAATAAATTGCTGAAATATGGAGTCAAAATGGGTCAATACCTGTGTACTGTGACAGTTCTTGTTAGTTCTAATGGTTTGATGAAGTTCAAAACAGAAAAAATATTTACTTTTATACACCTCTTCAAATATGACAAAAAACAAATTGTCTAAACGCAGTTCTCTTGAATCCCTTCTCTTTTATCTAATACAGAAGAGCTACAACTGAATCAAGGGAGGTAACTTCACTCACCTTCCTGAGCCGTCAACATGTGATGATTCACTAAAAGGTCAAAGGCCTCAAAACAGTAGACATCCTGACGCAGAGCTTCTCGGAAACACTCCACTGCCAGGTTCCTATTGTCCATCGCCTCATAAATTTTCCCACGGAGAAGATTTACAGAATTTTCCATCTAGAACCGAAATAAAATTTATTTAGTTAGTTGGTGTTTTAATGCAGTACTTGAGGATTTTTCACTTCTAGGCTGATGATGTTCAGGGTTATGGGTAGAGGATATCTAAGTATCCCGACAAGTCAGAGTATTTATTTATATATTTATTTATTTCATTGGTGTTTTATGCCGTACTCAATATTTCACTTATGCGAAAGCAGCCAGCATTATGGTGGGAGGAAACCGGGCAGAGCCTGGGGGGAAGCCCACGGCCATCCTCAGGTTGCTGACAGACCTACCCACGTATGGCCGGAGAGGAAGCCAGCATGAACTGGATTTGAATTCACTACGACCACACTAGTGAGAGGCTTCTGGGTTATTGCACTGTGCTAGCATGCTAACCGACCGAGCCATGGAGGCCACCATGCTGGTGTATACAGGCGCCTTTTGCCACATACCTGCGAACAGGCCTGACTTAAAAACCTCAACCAAAGTAGCCAGAGTTAGATTAGAACACCCGACCTTTTGACCAGGAGCCGAGTGACAGGGCTTTAAAATTCTGAGCCACTGAAGGTCTACAAAATATGATGGATGAATGAATGATCATGGCTAAAAGTCATGTCATCATCATTTCAGCTGTAGCGGTGCGAAAACATGTTGAACCCAGGAAGCTATGAATAGTTTTCCACATAATGTGGTGAACACTCAAAATCTAAAAAAAAAAAAGAAAGAAAAAAGAACATTAAAAAAAAAAAACAGTTACCAAAACTATATGTTAGTTAAAAGTCGAAAACCACAATAGTTTTTTTTGGTATAAACTGGAGGATATGTACGATATTCAAAACTATAACCTATGACTTAGAGTCGACTGTAAAAGATCTTTCCTGGACATGGGTAATTCTACAGTCTACCTGTATTGGGCATCACATCCTGCATCCAAATCAGAAGACGCAAAAAAAAACTCTTCACTTGATGGCTAACATGGAAACCAGTTGAAAACCAATGCATGTATCAAGTTTCAACTCAACACGAGGCACAACATGAAATGTACAACCTTCCCCCTCCCCCCACAGACATACACACACTATTTAGTCTCACATTTCAACTCTTAATTCTTTCAACACTGAAACTATTTCTGACCCAGGTTTCCCATCAATGGCATGAGGCCATCATTAAAACCATAATGTCTACAGGGGTACCCTGATCGATCCTCCCAAAAAGGGCTTAACTCTTTAGTATTCATTGGGATTTTGGTGCAATTTCATTTTATACTTCTCTCTCATTGCTAATTTCTTCAAAAATTCCTAGCTTTTGCATTAGCCAAAGTAAATATAAGAAATTGGCCTACCAATCTAAATTAGTCCTTCTGACAGAGCTGGGTCACCCTCTATAAATGATTTTTTAAAGATGGCCTTCAATATCCACATTCCTATCCCAACAGTCCTTTCGGAATTATACTGGGGGTGAGGCCTACCAGCAGAGGCCATACCCCCACCCCTGCCATTAACTCCCACAACCCCTGACATCTGGCATTAGCCCTCACCATGACTGGCAAGCCACAGTCTGTATCTGTGGTGTTAATGGACTCCTCCAAGATGGAGCCAGGGTTGGGAATGTTGTCATTCTGGACCATGTCCAAGATGTCCAGGGCCTCCTGCCACTCATTACACTCATACTGCAAATGAAAGAACACAGAACAACAAGATTTACTTCTTTCTTTACCATTCAGTTTGATTTATTTATATGATTCATGTCTAAAGCTGCACTCAAGGATATTTCACCCATGACCATCCGCAGGTAGCTGGCAAACCAGTTTAGTTTTCATATTATTTATTTCACTACCCTTTAATACGCCATGCTCAAGAATTCTTCCCTTATATGCCCATGATGGTGATGGTTTTTGATGCTTGTGGGACACTGGAGAGCCCGAGGGTAAACCATCAACCTTTGTTAAGTCACTGACAAATATTACTATGTACAACTTGCAAGCCTTATAATGGTGGAAAACACAGCTTCAGTAGTTACAGGCCAGTCAGGTACCCTATCAGCAGTGAAGCTTGTCACAATAACACATTTTCCTTGACTCTCATTAATTACGAAATGTTGGTATCAAAAGTACCATTTTTAAACCCTTATATGCTTCTGAAAGAGTGTTTCTACAGAGACCAAGCTTGGAGCAAAGCAGAGTAGTTTCATCTGAGACAACTTGTTACAATATCTATTAGTTTATTTTGTTGTTGTTGTTTGTGGATTTTATTTTCTTACTGTAGAATTATTTCACTCTGTCAGCTGTCAGGTTTTTGGGTTAATCAAATGGGACAGCCCGCAGTTATCGACACCTTCTAGGAACCAGCAACATCTCAGGCTTAAAGCCCATCAGAAAAAACGAGAACTGAATTTTAATCTGCAGCCTCGTTGGTGAAGAGTCAGTTGTCTATAGCAACATCAACGCTTTAGCAGAATAAAACTGTGAAAGCCCCATATTACAGTAAATAAGTATGATTTTCCATTCTAGTTTTCAACTACTGAGAGTGACCTTGGAGTGTGAGTACTTACATGACACTTTGCAGCCAAATAACGGCATGAAATATGGCTCTGAAACAATGAGAAATGACAGTTAATGAAAAAGTGGCAACCTGTCTGACTTCCTACATTCAAAGGCATGAACAAAACTTTTAATATCCTTATGTCAGTCATATTTATTGGTGGACGAAGTCGGCCATAGCCACGTGAAAATCACTGCACCATGTCAGGTAACGGACAAATTTCCAGAATAAGATTCTTTTCTCTTTTGTTGATTTCTGTTTTAAGCTTTACTCAAGAATATTTCACTCATGTGAAGGCAGCCAGCACTTTGGAGGGAGCAAACTTGGCAGGGCGGTGGCAAACCCATGACCATTCGCAGGTTGCAGACCTTCCCACAGAAGGCCAGAGATGAAGCCAGTATAAGCTAGGCTTGATCTCCTAGCAATGTCACTGGCAAGAGGCTCATGGGTCACTTTGCTGTTCCGGCATGTTAACCCTCTTCGCCACGGAGATCCCTTCCACAATAAGAGACCTGCTACAGATAATGAACTCTTCTGCCACCAGACCTTCAGATAACATGCTTTTCACGGTAGTAATAGGCATTCTCAAATTATCTTGGCCAAAAAAAAAAATAAATAAATAAATAAAAATATATGCACAACCAAGGTTACTTTCAGTGACATGAACCATGTAGAAGAATTCAACCAACTGGTTTCAAAAACAATACCTCCTTCTTGTCAGAAACAATACCTCCTTCTTCCCAAAAACAATACCTCCTTCTTGTCAAAAACAATACCTTCTTCTTGTCAGAAACAATACCTCCTTCTTGTCAGAATACAGACTATAATCCAACACTTGGAACAGTCTAAATTAGATGTTGACTCTTTATAGTATTACATATGACAAGTATATGTACTTCAGGCTGACCTTTCGACTTACCCTGTCCAGTTTCCTTGAACGTATTAAATGAGAAGCTCTGTGATGCTGTTTGGTCAGGAAAAGTGTCTGGGCATACCAGTAGATATCTTCAACGGCTTCTGTGATAACAAAAATCATAATCGCCATGCGTAATGTTTGCTTATAAATTTGCTTTGGGTATGAAATCACTCTCTTTGAATTATATCAGAATGCTTTACTCTTGTAGCAGACTGGTCCAAATTCAACTCTGAACATATTTATTAATCTGATTGTTGATAAAAACGGGAAAAAACAGTAAAATCAAAGGGATTTTTTTGGTACTAGAAGAATATGATCAGGTCTACAGACAGAAACCATACATTTAGACATACATTGATACATTTATATGTATTTTGTGCTTGTAATCACAATATAATGGTGTCCAATTCAAAGGCCATGATAATCAAAGCATTCATTATTTAAATTAGTACACGTATTTAAAACAGTCGAAGAATAACAACTATGCTCACCACTTGATAAGGTCACCAATTTATCAGCCCAGAATAAAGCAGAATCATAGTGGTGCTGACAGCAAAAAACAAAAACATATGATAGGATCACAAAGAAATAAATACCAGCAGTAGAACATCACTGCTACTGCAGTATAAATCTTTGGCCACTAATCTTTATTTCACTTATACAATAGCAGCTAGCATTGTGGTGGGTGGAAACTGGGCAGAGCACGGGGGAAACCCATGACCATCCACCTGTTGCCGGCAGACCTTCACACATAGGACTGGGGATAAGCCAGCATGAGCTGGACTTGAACTCACAGCGACTGCATTGGTGGGAGGCATTGCCAGTCGGCACGCCAACCCCTTGGCTAAGAATGAAGATAACCCATTAAAAATGGCTTCCCAGGAGATGATTCATGGTCATGTTTTTATTTCGTCCAGTCCAAGAAATGACTGGAATTATATTTCTGGATAGCTAGAAATGTGTTGCCTTGACAGATGTCTGCAAAGAAGTGTCTGTATTATGTAGCCAACGTCTCTCAAATCCAGTCTTCATACCTGTCCGCTCCATCTGTCTGGTCTTGAAGTAGACATCATTTACCTAGGAAAATCATGTGTCAGCTGTGTGTTCTGACCCTTACATACAGCATCTATCACTGAAGAAGTAATGTCTTAACTTTCTTCAGGGAACACAGTTGTGAGAATTATGGAGATTCCCTTTTGACCGTGTGACTTCGTAGAGGACAGGTTCGGTAAAGGTTGACATAGCTAATCTATAATATTTTATTTATTTATTTATTTGATTTGCCTTTTAAGCCATACTCAAGAATATTTCACTCATACCACGGCAGCCAGCATTATGGTGGGAGGAAACTGGGCAGAGTCTGGGGAGACACCCACAACCAGCTGCAGGTTGCTGGCAGACCTTTCCACATACGGCTGGAGAGAAAGCCTGCATAAGATGGACTTGACCTCACAGCAATCACATTGGTTGGAGACTTCTAGGTGCTTGTGCTGAGCAAGCACACTAACTCAGGCACGGTGGCACCCGATAACATTTTAGTGGGGTGCCTTTTCACTATTTTGCCCACCTGCTCAACTCAACAAAGAACTCACCACCATGCTGTCACTTTCACAGTTCCGTTTTTTCCTGATGGTAGGCTCTGCCATGGGAGTAAATGGCAGTGAAAATCAAGGTTAATTCGTGCAAGTGACAACATGTAGATGAGTGGTTTGTTTAGGTCAGTTAGTGGGTGATATTTCGTTACTTGTCAGTCACAGCAACGGTGTGATGGATCAGCAATGGATCAACTTCTAGGTTAAAACAGGGCCATCAAGTTCAGTAATCAATGTCTAAGAATACGATCAACATGAAACTGAAAGCTACGGCGCTGTTATTGCACCAATGTTGGCTGCACCTAAGCAAGCAGCTAAATTCTGTCATTAAATAACGATGGTAAATACAGACATGCTAGTCACCTTGTCAATATAGCTCCTCACTAGTGTCCTGAGTCTTTTGAGATTGAAGTTAGCTGAGAGAGCTTCTGAGGCAGGCGGTGTAGTACCCGACACTTCGTCTTTCACTTCGCCCGCCATGATGCTAGCGAGGAAACAATGAGCATGCGCCAGACTGTCAACTAATCAAAACAAAGCTTACAAACAGGTATTTGGGCTTGTTTCAGACAAGGATTTTGATTCGCTGAGAGGACAGCCGTCAACATGACAACCACACGACGCCTGTAATGGTTGACAGTAGGATAGTTGGATAAGCAGATCGTGAGACATTTTTAAAAAGGCCTTCAGGGGAAAATTTTATACGAATCGGTTTCAAGGTAACCAGTTTGTGTGTATTTTTGTTTAGTTTAATTTTAGAAAATCCCTTTTTTTCACAATTTTTCGAACAACTAAAATCATGTAAATTGTTCACTGCATATTTTATTGTAGCGCCAGTTTTCGTTCCTGATTTCTTTTACTACCTGATCATTTGTCTTCTTAGTTTATTTTAATTTCACTGTACGATATACTGAACATGTATCTCACTCAAAAACCGCAGGGTGAAGAATAATTTGAAATTGGAAAATGCCATCATGCTGTCATATGGCAGTGAAAGGCTGCCAGTATCAGTGCTGTTCGCGAGTGTTTCATAGTCAGATGTGATTATGGGGAGTTGTAAACACAAGGTCAGTGCCTTTGTTGGTCGCTGAATCGCTTCTCGGATGTTCATGATGGAAAGGAGCTTTTGTTGAATCCTCAATGAATTGACATCACTCCATCGCATGATAGCAACCTATAGGCTTTACAACAGCCCAATTATGAATCCATGTTTTATACATTTAAGTTTACACAGGTTGATGCTTCCCCTGCCTGCAGCTGTGACTGGGTAAAAACTACCTACCTCTCAACAACAACAAAATGCACCCAGGAAATTTAATAAAATCACAATTATGGGTGCAAAGGGTGAGCTTGTTTGGAAAGCAAAATGACCTTGATCTCTCTCGCCAATGTGGTTGCTGTGACTTCAAGTCTAGCTCATACTGGCTTCCACTTCATGCGTGGGAAAAGCTGCTGGTCGTGGGTTTTCTTAGGGCTTTACTTAGTTTCCCCCCACCATAATACTGGCTGTCATTGTATGAGGGGAAATATACTTGCGTAGTGCAGAAAAAGTAGAATCAAATAAAAAAATTTGTTCTTATTTAATTCTAAATAAATACTCATAGTCAGAATGTTCTGCACCCAAAGAAAACCATACCATTCATTTCATATTTGCACAATATGGTTTTGTTTAAGAACATTAAGTTTCAGGATGAGCTTGTAGCAGTTTACAGGGGTAAGTGCACTAGTGCCGCATAATGACTGAGATGCCTCTCACCAATGCAATCACTTTGAGGTTCAAGCCCAGCTCACACTGACTTGGTCACCAGTTTTACATGGGAAGGTCCTGCAGCAACCTGCAGAGATTATTTGTGGGTTTCCACTGGGCTATGTCCAGTTTCCTCCCACCATAATGCTGGTCACCGTCATATAAGTGAAATATTCTTGAGTATGGCGTAAAACCATGATCATATAAATAAGTGAATACATTAAGCTGTTCATGGCTAACTGTTGTCGCATGTAAATTTATTGAAAGGTAATCAATAAGTAATCATATTTTTCAAGTTTTTAATTTATTTTCTTGTAGCTCACATCACAAAAATGGACGGAGAAGATTATGAGAAGCAAGCTAAAGTGCTCGTGGATGACTTCATAAACAACGCTATAGAAAAGTTGGAAATTGGAATGCTGGAACGTGAAAAAACAATAGAATCCATGAAAAAAGAAATGATCAGACACACTGCTTTCACAAGCAGACAAGAAAACTATGAAGTTAAGGACATAAAGTGGTTAACCATCCAGAATTTCTCTGTTGAAAAAGGCCAAGAAAAGATTATGGAGTATATTCAGGTAATTTACGTGTATTTGTTAATGTCATTGGTGAATTCAAACTTTTAGAACTATCCCATAGACTCATTCAGTGACAGTCAGCTGGCATCTCACATTTGTCCCTAACACCCTTGATGATGTCCAGTGGATCTAAATTTGAGCAACATGTCAATCAGGAGCATTAAGTTTGAGCAGCCTGTCCAGGGTATCAATAAATATGTGTCTGTTTGGCTTTAAACCTGACGAACCCTCCTAAAAAGGACTTACTCTGAAGTTTTTATTGCGATTTTGATACTTTCCTTCCTCATAATGTTAATTTCTTTAAAACCCTTATATTATTTTAATAAGCATTATCAAAAATAAGAGAAAGAAAAGCCCAGGCTGACTGAAACAATTTTCTGATATCCATGTAGTCAACGAACTTTAGCCCAGCAAAGAATTGTTTTAGGATTGGTCCATCTGCTTATCCATCACTGTGCATCCCACACTTTTTTTTATATTTATGCAACTCCAGTTACAAACAGGAACATGTAAAACTCACTGCATAAGTTGTGTTAAAGACACTTTTCAGACTGTACACTTATTCTCTGAATTGGTTGAAGATCAATTTTGCATATTTTTTGTATGTCCTTTTTATGAGAGCCTGAATGCAAAGACACCACAGAAATTTGGACAACTTATAAACTTAAATGGTTTTAATATACTCATTTCTACTAAGAATGTAATGGTTATGAAATTTCTTATTAAAGGAAAAGACCCAGTAAAAATGAAGTTATGGTGGGTAAAAAGGCCAAGAAAAACTGTGTCTGAAAATGCCTTTTTTCAGGTTTTTTTTCTCACCAAATTAAAAGCTGTAAAATGTTTTGATTATATGGTGGGTTCTATGGACCATATTGATAATGTATGTTATCAAACCTTTCTTAAGGCCCTAAAACAGAACTTAAATATTTATCATGCTAGCTTTTCTATCCAAAGGGACACATTGAAGGAGTACCCTTGAGAAGAATTTTATTCAGAGCTGTACATAAAGGTGTACAAAAAGTTGTGTGATGTCATAGTTGACACACATTATTAATATGGTCCGTACTACCCACCATACAATCAAAACATTTGACTGCATTTAATTTGATGAAGAAAAACTCTGAAAAAAATCAGTCCAGGTATTTTCAGATAAAGTGATGGTCTTTCTATTAATCATAACTTCATTTTTATGAGGTCTTTCCCTTTAAGTGAGTTCATACAGATTATAGGGTTTATATCAGTGTACACGTCACTAACTCCGCATATGGCACTGTTCATCATTTGTGCCATGCACCACACACCACTCACTGCTGCACCACACACCACTCACTGCTGCACCACACACCACTCACTGCTGCACCACACACCACTCACCACTCACTGCTGCACCACACACCACTCACTGCTGCACCACACACCACTCACCACTCACTGCTGCACCACACACCACTCACTGTCGCACCACACACCACTCACTACTTCCCCCTAAATCACCATTCACCATGGCCCAGCCACATATGCTTGTTTGATTGGAGGATTTCCAGACTTACTTGCAGTGCTTCTTCCAGCTAACTGTTTAGTTTTTCAGTGTGATTTGAGAAAAGTGGCATGGTAGTCCACAAAAAAGTTTACAGGATCTTGAACCAGCCCAAACATCCTGACAGATTTGCTCTATGTGAATCATGTGTTTCAGACGTGGGAGTATGAAGACAGCTGGTTGTACTGTATTGACTTCCTGGGTGAGGATGAACATGAGTTTGACACCCGCTACAGGTACCGCGTACGCTGGAGCATCCCCACACGCAGGAAACCCATCCCCAGGGCCACGGCCTGTGTCTACTTCACATTCCAGGTGTCCAAGATTAAGCCCAAGGTAAAGTGACTGTCGACAGATTGATTAATTGATTGTTCTTTAATGCCGCATCAAGAATTGAAATTGATGGAGGGAATCGGAAATCAGGGTAAACCACTAACCTTTGACAGCTTACTGACAAAGTTTCCCACGTGGCATACCCTAATGTTTCCAATTTTTAGGACATATCAGTAGTGCTTAAAGCAAAAAATTACATTTCTCTCCTTTATTTTTCTGGAAAAATAAAGACAAGGATAGGTTGTTCATGAGAAGGACTGATCATGAGAGAAAATAGACTCTGTATAGTGGTAATTGTTACAGTTACCTGTATTACTGTCCAAGACCAGGATTGAACCTGCACCTCGTCTGCCTCACTGAGCTACATTCGGCTCTGAAAGTTACAATTCATACGTCAAATGGAGCAGCGGGCTGTGGTGGCTTAGTGGATAGAATGTCTGCCTGGTAAACAGTAGATCTGTGGTTCAATCCTGAATCAAGTCAAATCATTCACACTCTTGGCACTACCTTGATTCGACTCAGAGGAATGGACCAAGTTCTGGTCGGCCCAGCGTCAGTGTCATGTGATTGGGTGCTGTGTGATGTCTGGTGTCTTTGGCAGGGTGTTTCAGTGAGGCAGCACTATAGTTATAGTTATGGGTCTGCTGCAAGAAAACAATCATGATATGACCGAAATAAAGGTGAAAGTGAAGTTAAACCCCTATCAGAGAAAGAGACAGTCAAATGCAACAGTTCTGAGTTACGTTACTAAGAAGTGCTTGGAGTTAATGATATATGCCTTCTGTTTACATCATTCGTGGTTATGTGAAAATGTCCAAGTTTCATTCCTGCTTGTCAGCGTGAAGACACACCTGCTATTGAGATTTCATTCTAAATTGTCTTAAACCAGTGCTTCAAGTGAAGTCGAGCTGCAAGACAAAAATGTGAAACAATATACATTTATTGAACATGTTTTATCTGTTGTCATCTGTTTAATTTTTGCAGCAATATCCAGTGGAAGTCTACTACATCTTTGAAACAAACAGACTGGTGCATCGGTGAGTTTTAGTTACAGTCATTCATCAGTCTTTTTTAATGATTACAGTATGTTTGTGAATTCAAGCCTGTTCTAAGGATATTATAATATTAAACTCTACTTTTTGTGAAGGCCTGAAATTGGCTTTTTGTACTCCAAAATTAAATTATATGCATAAATCCCATTGAGTTGCTCATTCACATGAGAAAATTTATTTATTTATTTATTTGATTGATGGTTTACAACACAGGCCTACTCAAGAATATTTCACTTAGATAACAGTAGCCAGCATGATGGTGGGAGGAAACCGGGCAGAACCCGGGGGAAACCCATGGCAGGTTGCTGGTGGACCTTCCCACGTATGGCAAGAGAGGAAGCCAGCATGAGCTGGACTTTAATTCACAGCAACCGCATTGGTGGGAGGTTTCTAGGTCATTGCGCTGTGCTAGTGCGCTAACCGACTGAGCCACGGAGGCCCCTCACATGCGAAAAGGTTGAGCATTTAGAGAATGTATACCATGACCTCTTTTCAGAGTCCAGTGTCAGAATCGGTCACTGAATGATAAAATAAAATGAAGGATTAAAAATAAGACAGTTAAAAAAAAAAAAAGTGTTAAAGATTTTGCACATGCTTACATCCTGTGTGCAGTGTCAGTTAAAGCCAGTCTTACGTATTTATGTTTTACGAGTACATCTACAGAATGTATTTGAAATTTTAGAGGTTTGACTGAAATTTAAAAATCCTATAACGTGGTTTTATATTGTTGAATATTTTTTTTGCGCTCAAGTACAAAGCGAATAAATTCTATGAGTTCACTATGAGTTCAAGTCCACCTCATGCTGTCTTCCTCTCCTGTCGTACGTGGGAAGGTCTCCTGTCATACATGGGTTGTGTGTTTCCTCCGTTTCCTGCCCGGTTTCCTCCCACCATAATGCTGGCCACCTGTGTATAAGTGAAATATTCTTGAGTACGGCGTAAAACACCAATCAAATAAATAAATAAATACATAAACTGTATCTGTAAACTTTCTACGTTTCAGACCGGGAGAGTCCCGATTCAGGGAGAAGTGGCTCAAGGACATCATAGAGAGTAAAGCTCTCATAATGGAGGCCGTGAATTTCTGACCCTAAACCATGTTTCCTTTGTTGTTGTTCTTTTTTAATTATTATTTTCATATATTAATTTTCATTTAATTTTTATTGTATAATGTTTACGTCATGTTAATCACTTCTTATGTGAATGTGAAATTTGAGATGTGTAAGTTTTACATAAAATTGTCTGTGTAAAATTTATAATAATTATGCCCACATGTACGTTAAAAAACATGTTAGATTTAGTCAACTGCGTTGATGTTATGCTAACATCCTTACAATACTTTAATCTGCATATGTCTGGTTCACATATGTGTAGTTGGTTATGATGAAACATGATTAAAATACATTGACGCTTGATAGAAATGTCTGTTTGGAGAATAACTGCTATGATTTTGTAGTGATGCAGGTGTAGATTGATGAACATACTGGGACTGTCATATAACATTACAGGGTTGCAGCGGTGAGGGACTATACAAATACAAGGTATACTTGCATCATTAGCATGAAATGCATTGTGGGGTTTGATCAGAATTTGTTCAGATATTGCTTTTTTTTTTTTCCCTTGTTGTACTTTGGATTCCGGACATAATTGATGCCAAGTTCTTGGTTAGCGTTTCACCTGATGTATTTTCATGAGTCATTCGTAGGGGACACCTCCGCTAATTTTGTTTTGAATTATCCCAAACATGATTGAGTTGGTTGAGAAGAACAACTTTTTGCATAATGCTCAGTGAGATTTTCCGCTGTTGCAGCTGGTGTTACTTTGGATAGCACTGTTTGACTTTGATTTCAAGCCTGGGGTACTCACGCAATTTGGCCATGTTAGATAAATCACTGGAAAAGAAACAGTTGTTGACATTCTTTTATCGAAACTAAATAAAAACTTTCATCAGATGTTTTCTGTCAGTTACTTGTATGTTTTTTTCGTCTTCTTTGTAACTCACACAGGAAGGTAGAGTTTTGTGTTTTTAAGTCAGGGATATTTTTTACAGCAGAAAAGATTGAAAGGTGTCACCTGACATACCTGGGTCTGTTTAAAAATGACCTTTCTGGAGAACAAAGACTGATATGAATGTGACATGCAGTGTGTTGCAGAAATGTATGGATGATAATCATAAATAAAATATGTCACAAGGGTATTATTTAACTTAAGTGGTTTACTTCATTGCTTTTTGATGACTCAGCATTAGTGCACCCTTCCAATGGTACTTCCAGAGGAAATTTACACCACTAAAAATCTAACTAAAATCACATCCGCTCGTATCAACTTCCTATTTTAAGTTGTGTTTTGCTAAATCTGAATTAAGAAAGAAATCTTTCAGTTCTCGATAGGTCACAGGGTTCAAACCTCAGCAACAATGAAAGTCTTTATTTCAACCCACAAATGCATGGTTAGAAGAGCTGATTTTGCTTCTAAACATGCAAAAGCAAGAATTTGACTGGACAACAGTGGACAAGCCAAGAGTAGATAGGTATTTGTTGTGAGCGACAAAGCAGTATAGATGGCGACTAGATGATCAGGCTCCAGTGAGGTCGGAAAACCAATTTCTCTGTGGGCCAATTTATTTGTTTACTTTGTACCACCCAAGTCTGGCCTGTACAAATGCACTTTCAGATCAAAGAGCATTATACTGTATAATGAAACTTTGCCAGCACTTAAGTTTCTCTGAGAAATTAATCAAACTTCACAAAGAACTTAAGTGGCTTTATAAATTAGGTGGATGAATCACTCAGTGTAGAAAAACATGTTACCGGTATGTCGAAAAAGCTAAAGTCTGAGGAAAATATAGTTTATCGTTTTTTGGAAGGTTTCCTAATATTTCTGAGGGACCTCTGCTGCCCACCTGGATAATTCCTTTAACGTGATTCCGCAGCCAATATATGTATCATTGCTGGACTGGAAAATGCAAACCCTCTCTGGCACTGATGAAGGGTTAACGGTCCAAACCTATTAGATAGTTTGACAAAAGAGGGCACATGACTGATTGACTGACTGAGGCCTTCGTGGCTCAGTCGGTTAGAGCGTTATTGCAGCACAAAGACCTGAAGCCTTCCACCAATGCAGTCGCTGTGAGTTCAAGACCAGCTCATGCTGGCTTCCTCTCCAGCCGTACATGGGAAGGTCTGCTAGTAACCTTCGGATGGTCATGGGTTTCCTCCCACCATAATGCTGGCCGCTGTCGTATAAGTGAAATATTCTTGAGTACGGCATAAAACACCTGTCAAATAAATAAATAAATAAATAAATAAATTCAGCCTGTTGAATATAGTCCAAAAAGCACCTCAATCTTTATCTGCAAATGTAATGAAGACCATATTAGGAATCAGCTGGAATCTGATGTTTACATGATGCATGCATAAATTAAAGGTGGTCGATTTGTTGAAAGCCGCATCAGAAAGAGTGTGAGATGGATTCACACTCGTTATCTCATTGGTCAAGCTGGCCTGACAGTCACTGCAAGCGAGTGTCTAAGCCATCTGAGACTGCAAAGCCCCCTTTCCCCATCCCAATAAGTGTCCGTTTAGCAAGTGTGAAATAAAGTTTGAAAAATAAAGTTTGTAAAGTACCACTCCGATCTCAATAGAAAGTGGGTAAATATTAAAATGATATTAAGGAAATCCCTTAACACAAACCAAAAACCATAGTTCAAAAGGATTTCCGATGAATAACATTATTTAACTCATACAACTGAAGGTTCCTTAAAACAACAAAACCTTAGCTGCTGTGCCGTAAAATATCCCCACTGTGACGTGATAAAACTCCTCATATGATGCCGAATCAGGCAGATGTGGCATCGAGTAAAGAATTAATGCTGGGATGACGTTAAGAGCGTTTGAAAGGACAGCATCATTTGTCGCATCAGCCATTGGTGATGTCACACCAGGTAAAGTAGAAAGGAGAGAAAAGTTTCTCCAAAGAAACGTACACTATCGATTTTAACACACAGCAGTATTTTCACAATACAGGGAAGCAGTTCAGACTCCATCTTTGTCCCTTCACCTTGCTATTAAGACACAAAGGTTTTGACACCAAAGTAATTCTTTAAAGTAAAAGACAGCTCTTGACTGAGGTATTATTCATTAGAAAGATTATTAAATTCTCCCATGAATGTAAATGCCTGTGTGAAATTGTATGTATTCATTGCTAAATTATCTTTGAAGTGTGTTGTATGGTGCTGCCGACGGGATCTGAAGGCACCCATATTTTCCGCCTTATGAGAGATTGACCAATCAGAGAGCTAGGATATATTGGCTGTTTACTAGCTGTGACATAAATGTTCTCAGTTGTCTGTCAATGTAACATGTAATAACTTAGCGACAACATACTGTTTTAATGATACATGTTTTAATTATCACAAGTACAGGTTACAAGAGTGTTCCCCACTTGGAACAATTACATCACAGCCCAGACAGAATGGCTACGTTTCAAGGTAGCTGATGAAGCTGGGTAAAATATCATCTTCCATTGTTGTAGTTGTTGTTAGAAAAAAAAAACCGAAATAAACATAACCTTGTCCAACCTTTAAGGCAAACTTAACTTAGAACATGTACTCTCTTTCACTTTAAGACTTGGCCAGTTACTTCAATATAGATGTCAATAAGAGGTGCTATATAAATCAAGCAGTGTCACCACTTAGCAAAGTCATTTATTAAAAAATTGGCATCTTCACATCAGATTCTATTGGCCTTGATGCCGTATAAATTGATGAACAGTCATACAGTCCATACAGAGACAAGGTGTGTAGTAGCCTGGTCAGATAAAGTCCCAGGACGAGCCAGTCTGTTTTATTTAGTACATGGGAGAAAGGTAAACAAATAAGTATTTAATTAAAACAGAAACTACTGAGACAGAGTCTTACAGTTTTCCAGAAAGAGCAATAGAGAAAGCTAAAACAGAACCAACTAAGTCACCCATTGGGTACACATAATACATTAAAGCCACAATTTGTATGTGGGTGCAGAAAAATAAGACAAAATTCAATTTTGTACAAAAGTTTATTGATGAAAGGATCATAAATACTTGTATTATTATCTATAATCATAATAGCTTTTTTAAAAGACATAATTGAGCATGATAAAGACACTGATGGCTTGAATACCAACACTTCATGAAGAAATTGTCATTATTAATACTGGAAATATTCTCACGGTAAGTGAAGATCAATACACTACAGTGATGTATTTCTTAGTCATTTAATTTTCTCGCATTTCCTGTGAATTAATTATTTTCTTTTCTCGTATTATTGGAAAAAAAAACTGAAATAGATATATGGGCAAGACAAATATATTGGTCTGTTATTACAATTAAGACACAGTCTTTTAAACCCTACATATCACGGCGATGCAACCACATACATTCAACATAAAGCACAAATTTTAAGTTTTTGCATATATATATGCTTCAAAATGCTTAAACACAAAAAAGGTAATTTGGCATAATATTTGTCTGAAAACCTGATCTGTTTGTTGACAGTTGTGAAAAAGCCAATAATGATGTGCTTCTCTGCTCACACTGATTTATTTATTTGATTGGTGTTGTATGCTGTACTAAAGAATATTTCACTTATATGAGGGTGGCCAGCATTATAGTGGGAGGAAACCGGGCAGAGCCTGCAGGGAAGCCCAAGACAATCTGCAGGTTCTTGGGGACCTTCCCATGTGCGGCCGACAAAGCCAGCAAGAATTGGGCTTGAACTCAATGCATTGGTGGAAGGCTCCTGGGTCATTATATTGTGCTAGCAAGCTAACCAAGTGAGCCAAGGAGGTCCCAGCTCAAAGTGAAGTTTGACATATAAAGTCACTTATCTGACACCACACATACACACTTCGAAATAGAGGCAATTGCTGGCATCATTATCCACAAAAACACGCATAGCCTATTATGATCAACAAACAATAAAATGACGAAAATTCATGACACCAATGCCATTGTTTAAATCCAGAAATACTGTCAGCAGAATTTGGAACAACATAGCGGATTTAAATCGTTTGAAAAAATTCTGCACTGAATTGACTTCAGGGAGATAACTCTTCCTTAAATCACACTAAGGAGGGACAACCATGGGCAGTGCTGTATCACACTAAGATTAAAATTAATACTCCCATATAACACCCTAGGTTAAAACTGTAATGACACACGTGATGGAAAATACAATTATCTAACGTGTTCAATAAAATTGATAGATATACAAAGCAGAAAAAAAGGCACAGATATATGTCAACATATGATCGAACATTTCCTCTTGTAAAAATCATCACATAGAACATTTCTGTGTTGATATTTTTTCTATAATAAGCAGATCAACGCGTTCTGATCTCTCATGCACATCCAACACATCTCTCTCATGTAACACATGATATAAAATCTAACTGCTTACAGCAGTGCCTTGTTGTTTTTGTGTGTGACAGATTTTTGTACAAGAGACAAAATGGACGAAACAACAACATGAAACTTTTCGCATGGAAAACTTAAAATAAAACACTTCATCATTAAATTAGGTCACGTTTCGCTCTTCATTAATACTGTTTGGTTAATAGAAAGGAAAAACCGCTGTAAATTAATTTATATCTTCTTGTGACCAAAAAATCCATTTTTAGTATAATTCATTGGTGTGTCACGACAAAATGTGTTATAATTAAAACCAAAACAGGTCATAAATAGCTTCTAAACAGAAACACATGTAAACAGAAAATAACTGTAACTTTTAAAGCCATATTAATGCTATCTTAGTATCTATCACATGGATTTATAAAGTTAACCTGAAAGCAGCCAGTTTTTACAAAATGACTGTCATGTTGAAAAAGTAATAGATGCCACTTCATCATATGCTGTGACACCTACAGAATCTCCGTTGGATTCATTAGTATTTTTCTTCTCCTTGATTCAAGACTCTAAAAGCAAATCTGAATGCCAATGAATGACAAAATTTCGTGGTAAAACTATACCTTAGAGTCATGTATAAGAAATACTTACATTATATCATGGTGAGAAATATCAAGGCACTGTGAGGACATTTCACATTTTTGGTCGACACTAACAACATATAAAAAATCTTGCATTATAAACAATAACTTTATATGACTAAATACTGAACTGTGTTGAAATCTGTGCTGTTTTTGTGTTGTTCTACTCTAATCTGTAAACTGGGACTGGTAATTTCCAGTTTGACAAGCTCTTGGTTTCACAGCCACAACATAAAAACCCTGTAACAAATAATTTTGTCAATCTTCAATTAAGTAATACAAATCTGAAACCAGTGGCTATATCAATTTGTTTCTTCAGCCCTGGGTGAAATTCAAGCATAAATTTGGAAAACAAGCTGAACTATAGTTTAACAGTTCAAAGTAATTTAAAAGATAAAATATGTACTGGCCAATAATCATGGCCACATCATTACATGCATACCTATATTTTTGCATAAAGTTGTTTTACACTAACTTCAGTTTTAGTCTCATGCACGAACAAATTGTATAACATCAGCTTTGCACTGAAAATCAGTGACAAGTCACAGCACACAAAGGTTGCAATTTTCCTGAATTACAAATCCCCACCTCACCCCTTCACCCTGGCATCGGTGCCACAGATCGCAATGTCTGCTCGGAACTTAAGGTGATAAATCTATTTGTACATATTGAAGTTGTTTTTTTCTTTCGACAAGCAGGAGCCACAGACACAAATGCCATAATGGTGATTGTACACATGGATCTCCATGCACTAAATCCAACATTATCCCTCATTCCCAACATCATGTAGTTAGGCCTAAAGAAATGTAATACTTTGTAACAATATTAGTGTGTATGTGTTTATTTCATCAATCACATATCAAGACAGGGTATCAGCCTGTATGTATTTCGATAGCTTCTAATAATACTAGTGATCTTATTTCATTGATCACATTTTAGGTTTCAGTTTTTCTACGCATCTGTTTCGTTCTTTGCCTCTTCAGACTCTTTCTTGTTGTCATCGGTTTCCTCTTTCCTTTCTTTCTCCTCTGTGTCACTTTTGGCTTTGTCTTCCTGCTCCTTCTTTCCAGCTGCTGATTTCTGTTTCTTTCCAACCTGTCAAAGACAAAAAAGATAGACGATAAGATTTTTTCCGTAGGTTTATGCTTTTTTTCTTCAATGTTTTAAGCTTCACATTCAGCATCTATTTGACAAGGACCCTGACAGCATTTTGGGGGGAATTCACAAGGCACTTCTAGCATCCCATATGCACTAGGCATTCCTTAAAAAATTCTTCATAGGGCATAATCTTGCCTATCAGAAAAATAGGGCAGGTGTATGGGAAATTCTTCAAAAATATGGATTTTAAACCTAATTTTATTCATGAAGAAGTCAGTGCTTTATTCTTCAAGAAGACACACACAAAATATACTAACCTTTAACCACCAGTCTTTTGGATAGTGAGAAATGTTGTCCAGGAATTTCTGGTTCTCATACCAGTCGTGCTGCCATTTCTCAGAGCTGTACTCTGGTCGCCTCATCAGAATGCGTCGCAAGATTTCCTGGTTCTCTTTTGTAACACGCAACAGCTCTCGCTGGCGTTTTTCTCTGTTCAAACTGAAAGGGTACAAACATACATGAAAAAAAACTTAAAATTATGTCCATAATCCAATAACAAAAATGGGGTCGATGTAGTTTTACAAGTAGATTTTATACACGTTTGCTGCCTGGAAATTAGGGCTATTAACACTGTTTTTACCATGATTCTTTTCTATGTATATACTACGTACCCTAATTCTTCAACTCTTTCAACCTCCTCAGCATCCGATATTGTAAGACATTCTGACAGAACTGCATGTGTATATCAAGCGCAGAGAAAATAATTTGTAAAGTTTTATGGAACTGCCTTTCATCACATGAACAAATAATTTAAAGCGTCATTTTCAAAATCACTGTATACATAAATTCCACTGAAACAAGTGCTTCAGCCGTTGAAAAGGTTGAAGATTTACATCATATCAACACTGTTTTCAACCTCAGTCTTTTCTATGTATATGCCATATACTCAGTTTGATTCTTCAACCTTTCACATCTTTGCAAGGTGTTCATTTAAGCATATTCTGTAGGCATTATACTACACAGTGATAAAATTCTACTATTTTTGAAGCCCAGAACTCTAGCAAACCCTGACTAATGTACTTTTCTCTCCAAATTCAAATTAAAAAGGCGCATGTCAAAATCACACCCAGAAAGTTGAGGAATTAGGGTATCGGTGCTTCTTATCATCAAAGGGTTTTCTACGAAAATTATGAACAGATCAGAAAACTCTACTGTTTCCTCATCAATGTGTCAAGAAACTCAACTTATTTCATGAAAACTCAATAAAAAGATCTGTCCAAAACTCAATTTTCCGACATTTCTTGCTGTGGTCACCAAATGGCTAGAAATACCCCAGTATCAAGCTTTTTCACACCTTGCTAAAACTAACTGACTAATGACAGACTGACGCAATTCAATCTCTTTCTGATCAGCGCTCAACCAACGAGATTGTGGCATCACCCCCATACTAATCAGCTTGTCTCTTTAAGTCCAGTGGTTTGTGTGATAACTATCATGGCAAAGCTAGGGCAGTGCTCTCCTCAGTTTCTTTCACTCATAAACATTGTACCAATTATTATCCACATGTTTTACTGTTATTGAGCTCCACTGAATGGCAACCTGTATTTATTTGACTGAATAAATGTCAATAAATGAAGTTATTGCTATTATCATAATCATCCTCTTTATTATTAGGATAATTATGACCCCACACTAATGCATGGATTCAGTGATCTTTTGTCGCAAGATTTTCTCGCTTACACAATCACAGTACATCATGGGTACACTGCGAGTTCCTGGGGTAAATTACCTGAGTGACCCTTAATGGCCTGTTATACTGCCACATTTAACCCTCTGATACTTGCATCATTTTGATGGAAGACTTTTCCAGTGAGAGAGATGAAATCACTAATTTCCACCCTGTTCCACTGAGAAGAATGGGGTACTCTATACATGTAATCCTGAGAATTCTCTGTAAATCCCAGAGCACTGATATTCACTGACGTCTAATATAGTTTTCAGGCCATTAAGATGCATGTACAATAACCAAAACACCACAAGTAACCCCCTTCTGTATTTGAATCATGTCTCACCTTTTATACTCATAGAAATTACGATTATCAATTCGACCTCGTGTTCTCATGATACAGTTCATCTTTTCCAACAAGATCCGGTTATCTCTTTCGATTGTGGCCAGACGCTCTTCTTGTAACTGTGAAGAAACATGTCACAAACCATACAGTGATTACATCTACTTAAGAAAGAAAAATGAACTAATTTTAAAAAAATGGATAAAATGAAATCAAAGAAATTAAAAGAACCTCAGCATAATGTATTTACTTTACAGACATCACAGCAAGAGAATTACTTAATTTCACCTAAAGCTTGCATGGTACTAGTACAGGCCTTAAAATGGTGAACAGGCTAAGATAACAACATTTATTATTTCCTGAAAGGAAATTAACTGAATTTGACATAAAAAAACACTCTTAAGTGGTCCTATATATGGTGTGGATGAATCAATCATAATCAAGCAAAATGTATCACTTGAAACAAAAAACGAAAAATTTAAGCTATTTGTCACTTGACATACAGTATGTGCGGATGTGTTGTTGAGGGTAAGGCTACACCAGTGACCTCTGAAGTCATAAGGTCCAGTCCAGCTCAAGCTGGCTCAATTCCAGCCTTACGTCCCGAGGTTATACACAGTGTCTGCCGAGAGAAAGGGTGATGTCCTCTATGCTCTGGTTTTTGAGAAGCTTATACTGCTGCACTAAAATGATAATAAACTAGCTGTGTTGGGTGCAATAGCTTTAACGTGATCGCTAAAAAAAAGTTAAATCCACAAAGTTTTAGTGATGAGAAAATTATACTGGTGTACAAAAATTATACAGCCATGATATGTTTGGTACAAAGGTTATAAGCTGGAAAACAAGATATATCCATAAATATTATACATTTGTCACTTTCACATAACACATTGTAGCTCCTATAGCTAATACATCAGGGCTGATTTTATTTTTTCAGTGGGTCAGTTATTCACGGGTGGCAAGTCTCATGACTGGAAGAAACCACTGGGGCCTGTTCCACAAAGCAATTTTTGGCTCAAGCCCAAAACTTTAATCTTTTTGAGAAAACTAAATATTTGATGCTGGAGGTTCAAAGCAAAGAGCACAATATGGAAATACAGAATCAGTGTTCAAAATTTGACTAATGTGATGCAAGTGTTTCACAGTTTAATTTGGATTACAATTTTAGGCTTAAGTCTGAAATAGCTCTGTGAAACAGGCCCATGGAGTAAACCATTGCCCTTTGGCAAGTTACTGGAAAGCTTGATGCACATATGTCACATTGGTGAAAGGTAAGGAGTCTTCAGTGAACATTGTATAAGGCCACACAAGACCTCATTCTTGCCACCATTATAACGCAGTGGCAGCAAGAGAATCTTGAAATGTTCTTTCCCAAAAATAGGATCGATTCCACATCTTCAGTTACTTTGTGGTTGAATGGTAAGATGGTCAGTCCCTCATCCTCTCACCATTCAGCTTATATTTTTGTTTATCTGGCTTAATAACATGGATCTTATCTGGCTTATCTGGCTTAATAACATGGATCTTATCTGGCTTAATAATATGGATCTTATCTGGCTTAATAACATGGATCTTATCTGGCTTAATAATATGGATCTTATCTGGCTTAATAACATGGATCTTATCTGGCTTAATAACATGGATCTTATCTGGCTTAATAATATGGATCTTATCTGCCTGGTTATATAGATACTACATGAATCGTTGGGATATTCAAATCAACTGTAGCAGACTCTGTCTTAAGGGAGAAGAAAACATAAACACGATGCCAAAATCAGACGAAAGAACGTGAAAATTTATTTGCAGATATAGTCTTTTATATTTATTTTGATTTTCTCTTTCAGCAGAAATGAGCATTTGAAAATATTTTTGCATGGTGATTATTTGGGGCCACCTCTTAGTATCTATTGTCTTTGCATGATAATGTTATAAATGATGATGTTACAGATGTTTAATAAATAAACATATTTGCCATAGTCTTCTCATCTAACAAATGCGTCCAACCTGGATATTTATATTTGTAACATATTTCTAAAAATAATCATAATTCAGATTAAATGCATCTGTTTGAATATAAAAACTGATTTACATTCAATAACATTAATTAGACAAGCATCACACCCTTAATTAGAACATTATTATGCAATGACTGTACATGCCAAGAAGTGGTCCCAAATAACCAACATACAAAAATATTTTCAAATACTCTTTTCTCCTGAAAGAAAGAAATATATATAAATATCAAAGGCTACATCTGCAAATAAATTTTCATGCTCTTTCATCTGATTTTGGAATCACTTTTATGTTTTCTTCTTTAACTGGAGAGATTGACAATTACACCTGAATGGATGCCTTGACACGCACCATTTGTATCACAAAGGGGTTTATAGGCACCACTGGCACAAACACCCAGACATTTGTTGATATGTAGGAGCTACTACTCATGCTTGCTTTTCCAAAAGGCAAAGTAAACGTTTTGACAGCATCATTCAAAGTGTCAGTACTCCAGGCTACAGACCAGAGCACTATATAGGTATTTGCATGCTGAGGTGAGGACAAACAATCTGTCCTGATATGGGTCTAAGGACTGCACATATAAAGGTGGGTCAACACTCTCCTGTGACCATTCAGTTCCTTGTTCAGTTGTACATGCAGTAATTCAAAGCCCCGATAAAGCTGAGCTATAAATTCTTTCCGGCTGACAGGAAATGTCTGGGTGCTTTAAAGCATTGGAATCAACATATTGGCTTATACATGTTCAGGGCCTGTCTGAAAAGGCATAATGTTCAGTTGATATTCATGTACTGAAACTCCCTGTCTTTATATCAACTGATCCAACCTGGACTTGAAGTGTGGAAAGGCTTTTGTGTGTAAGCTGTTTGAAAGAATAATGTCAACACAAACCGGAATTAAGTAAATCAATGTTACACTGCCTTGCACCAAACACCAACACATGTCTTTCAAACCAGTTTTAGCATTAATTATCATCAACCAGGTTATAATTTAAAACTGAATGTCCTACTTTTTTCCAGGGGTGTTGCTGGATGCATTAGAACGTGAATTAAAGAAGGCCGTAAACTCACAATCAACCCATCCAGGGGATGCAAACAGTTTCCCATCCTGATATTAAAAGACTAGGTTGGGAAACAGCAAATCTGTGTTGATATCAAAGAAATAGACAGAAGATTGAGCCCTTGCTGTCCAAAAACTACCACAGACTCACTCACTTCCCTGGGATCCACTCAAATGACCACTTACGGGTCCTTAGGACTCGATCACTTCCTGATGGACACATCAGCATCACTGCTTTTTGTGACGAGAAACAATGACAGAACAGTTATCCTGATTTTTAGCACACACTTATGCACAGTATTATATATATAATTCTGAGAAATCAAATGCAATGTTAAACAATGGTTACCTGTAACTTCTTCAACTTTAAATGCAGATGCATGTAGGTGGCTGGGGCCTTTGTGTCTATGACAGATCGCACTTCCTTAACCTGCAAAAGAGAAAATATAAAAAGAATTATTTGTTTGTAAGAAATTATCAACACAAGTGCAAACCATATATGTTAGTCAAATGTGAGAAATAATTCTAATGTTAGTATGTTATAAATTATATCAACACTTACCAAATTTCACTGAAAGCTACTGCAATAATTAATTTGCGAAAAGCATAACAAAAAAACAAAAAAACTCTGGTGAATAGACTGACAAACAAAATGGAAAAATAAAATGTCAGTAATATTTATTTGGTTTTGAAAACATGCAACAAGTTGGTACATTTAAGACCACTGCAACATTGCCCAACATATGTAACATGTACTATTTAGACACCTTACACCTGTACATATAGTTTTATTAGTATTTCCTACAATGTTGAACAATGTGTCTTCACTAACAAATTTGAAGTACAATGTACCAACAGAATCTGAGAAATGCTCTAGGGGTACATATAGCTGTCAACATTGTTCTTAATTATCACACTTGTTTTACAAATGTTTATAATACTTTTCCTTTACTTTCAGATTACGGTACATATAAATATATCTGGAAAATACTCCTACATTGTAGAATTAGCACTTCTATATAATTTTTTTGAAATGAATCAACAGATATACAAAACTGTATTCTAGCATAGAGAAAAAACAGCCATGGAAATTTTTCTCTACACTAATTTTTACAGCACACTTGGCTTAGATTCTGTCAGACAGGGCAACTGCACATGTGTCAGCAGAGTGATCTTGATTTGTATGTATGCTAAACCCATAATCTTTTCTCAGCATATTAAAATAAAAAGATAAGGGACAAGATTTTAAGGGGGTTTTATCACATTGTAACTGTTCAGTTAAATGAAAAAGCAGTTCCATCATATTTACCTCCAAAATATAACAGACTTTTGCATATTTACAAATTAATGTATTCGAATGTAAATAAATTAATACAGGGAAAAAGTGTGCAGCCTGTGTGTTTTAAATGTAAAATTATGCATAACAATTTAAAGGTGAACTGTCCCGGTTCTATTTTTCATTTTACTTAACTGAATAATATATCTGTGATATAACAAAAATGATGGAAACAAAAAAAAAAAAAACAAAAAAAAAAAACTGAATCTGCTAGTACTTACTTGTACAAAAAAGAATTATATTTAAATCCAGAAATTCTTGAAAAAAAATCGGACATCGCTCGACTGCCTTTGAACAGTGGTAGGGTGTCAAAGATACGAGATGTAATTATGGCATTTTCAGTTTCGAAACACTAGTTTAAGTCTGATCAAAACACATCTCTTCAAAATGGCTGGAGCATAAATTAGAGTACTTATTCGGTTCAAAATGGTCATGTTGCATGGCAATTATCCATTTTCCTCGCATGGAAGGCTCCGATGGGAAGGCATGAAAGCTAATCCCATCGCAATTCGGTGAGTGATTAGCACAGCCCACTGCTGCACGAAACAGCATATCCCCAGTATGATGTAATTCACAACTGAGACATCAAGAGCAGATAAGCGTGTAGAGAATACCCAAGCTTTATGAAACTGAGTCTATCAGTCTTTGAAAAATTTTTTTTTATACACTGTGGCAATTTTGCGAAAAAATTAATCCACTGGGGTAGTTCACCTTTAATTTTTAACAAAGGTATAAACGGAAAGTTCAGAAAGTATTTTAGTGAGTCTAAAAAGCTCCAGAGGCATTCTGTAACTATTCCTTGCCATGATTTTACATTTTCATGTAAAAATTACATTAGTGTGGTATATGTTAGCTTTAAGATCTAATGAACACATTTTACTGTAGTTGCTGGTTTATAAAATTTCTGTGAATTTGTAAGAGTTATCTGATCTGGAATCAGCTCTATCGTAGCTTGAAAAAAACACAAAACTTATTACATAAATACATATAACTAACACATACATAGAGTTGCATTATAGTAGGACATAACATAGAGCCCTGCTGAGTAATTCCCTATTTGTTGTTTTGCAGTGATGTCATAACAGCCCTGAGCCAATCAACAGTACTGATTTGGTCAGGTGGCTGCACAACTGGAGGTGAAAACAAACCAAATTTTACCCAGGCAAGATAAACCTTGAAATTGGTTTTGCCATGAAAAGTGAAATATAAAGCTTTCAGACAAGAAATTTTTCTGGAAAGGTAATCGCAATTTGTCTAGCCTATAAACTTTACAGTTTCAGAGACCTGCAGTTCATTAAACTTTAGAAATCAGCAAAAATCAACATGTCACCCATTCAGTCCAATGTTATTATCACCTCCGGTTCCTTGTGAAGTATCTGGATGCTCAAAACTTAAAATGCACTGAATTTTGCCGCACATTTGGCATATAATCTGTCAGATACAGCTATTCCAGGAATATTTTAGTACGATTTAAAATTTGTAATTTCACGATCTTGATCTACTGAATACTTTTCATTTCTCTGCTCATAAAAATTCTGAATTCTCGTGCGGGTATGAGAATTCCTCTATCATATTTGCAGCTAGCCCTGTGTCTTTGCCAGTATACAGTATACCTATATACCTTCACATATACACAGTAATCGATCATCAGTTTTACCTTATTGATCAGGGTAATGTCCGCAGGAGTAACCCACCACCCTAACCTGTCTGTCCAGCTTTCATACCATGATCTTTACTCAGCTACTGTTGTTTGCTTACCTATTAAGTTGATGGCAAATAGGCGTTTGTGTACATCAGGCATCATACAGGCTAATATTAGCTTGTCTACGCAAGACAGATGGGGATATAATAGGGCATTCAAACAGCATAACACAGTTATACCATCTGTTATTTTGTATACAACCCTGCACTGCTCAGAAAAGCCAAGAAAAGAAAGATATCTCGTTACTGATGAAGTATAATGCTTACATACATACATACATATAATTTTTTTTTAGTATAATGTTAATTTTTTAAGTATTTACGGTAATATCAGTGTAGCAGAGCAAAATAGCTGATTTTGTTAATTTTTAGGTTTGATTATAACCTTGAACACATTTCAGATTTATTCGTTCCCCTGTCTTATGTCATCAGTATTATTAAAACATGAGCTGTGGTGTCACTTCTAAAGTGGGAGAACTAGGAAGGGGCTAAAAATGAAAGGCGTGTCTGGGCCCAGGGGCTGCCTAAAAACAGTCATGGCTCCACAGGAACATCTTGTCAGTCTCCCCTCCCACTTTTGTCAAAACATGATCATGCTAACTTTACAGGGTTGCCTGAATCACTTTGAAACCATAAAGGTGATATACTGATAAATCTGTTTATATCAACAACATGAAACATAGCCTGGGAAACTGGCCAGGTATAGTACAGAACTGTCACATAAAACCACAAATGACCAATAACTACAGCCCTTCTACAATACTAACAGGCCTATTTGCATAACTAAAATCATTATTACCTGTGCAAAGAAACTGTGAAACTCAAACCCATACATATACATATATCGCTAGTAGGATTCTATATGAGTCAATCATAAGATATGGCAACAACTATAAGTGCCGTTTTCTTCCACTACGAGTTTGATGTCAATAAAAAAACTGAAAGAACTGTATCATTTAATAAAATATTTACCCACGGGTAAACTTGTGAAAGCAATTTTATCTGAGTTTCAGATTTCACAGCTATATTTATTTACTTACACAAATATATGGACATTTTTTAGGATATATATTTTTTCTATGGGCACAATTAATGTGGTAATTGATTTTCAGTTTGTTCTCTCACCGAAATTAATTATTCCAGGAAACATTTAACGCCAGGAAATTTCAATTTTCTCAGTATCGATCATCGATTTTTTTCCACCCGAATGACAAGAGCCACTCTTTAGTCGCTCTACTGAACTGACGTGAAAAGAATAAAAAACAACTCACCTTTCGTCTGTGCTCGTCGTAATATGTTTGGTCCCATCGCATTTGTAACAACTTGTTGTGGCATGGCAGTATCGATTGATAAGACCTATGCATTTTTGAAAGATATGTTAGGTAAAACAGATCTGAGAAATTCCAGTTGTTCCAGCCGAATGTTTTTCACTAAGTGCCGTCATTAATGTAAGCGGTAGCCTTGTTAAGAGTCAGAGGCGTTCGCTGGTAGTCGTTGCTGTGTCACGTGACCTCGTGTCTCCATGGCGACCCCCAGGTGCGAGCAATCGGACGTCAACGATTTGTTCACCGGTGATTTCCGATAAACTGTCCTCGGGAGTGCCGTTAGAGTTATCTCCCGTGAACGTGTAATATCTTCATGACGTACATCATGAATATAAGTCGTGCAAAAGTTACATATGAATAAATTGTCGCGGTTGATGGTTAAGACGCAGTTAAAAATGTCATTTATAGAAAATAAGATAATCTTCACCAGATAGACCTGCAAAAAAAGCAAATCCCAACCGAACGCGAACAATGCAAGTGACGAATGAAAAAGAATATTCAACACAAAACCACTAACCTATCCATCCACTAGACTGCATTTTCTCTGTGCTGTTGGGCATTATTTGGCCGTCCCCCGCCAAAGATATTCTCGATTCCATTAAAAATTACTAAAATTCATGAGACTGACAAAAAATGAAGAAAGAAGAGATTGTTGTCAAGAAGTCAGAATTCAATTGTTCAGAATTAGAAGGTCTTGGATACAGAAATAACCGTGTTAATAACGTTTTATTTTTTAAAATAAAAATACCGGTCAGGAAGCGGACTGTCTTCCCCAATATACTCCAGACCATCCGAACCGATGACATCTAGAGACTACAGGTTGCCATGAATATTCATGAGTTTGATTCACCACCAGATTACACCACTCTGCAAAGGAAGGAAATAAATTAGCGAAGGATAAATATGTACCATTGTATGCACTGATACGATGCCTTATGCAATTAAGAATACTCTTTAAGTCAGAATATAAAGGTTTATGTTTAGCAATGTTATATAGATAGATAGACAGATAGATAGTTAGATACGTAATACATACATATTTATCAAGCCAAAATACATCGCTGACTAAGTTGTTTGCTGTTACCTTGGCAACAGGTCACGTGTTCATGCGCGGTTTTTGTTCTTGCTCGACTTGACACTCTATGCGGCTTCCTTCATCCATAAACCTGACTGAAGTCGCACAAAAATATTCATGAGTCCTGCGTTAAACTCCGATCAACATGATAAATAATGGTCGTTTTAATTACGCCATCATGGACGGGGACAGCTTAATGGGGAACCCGAGACACTCCTTCCCGCCTTTAACAAAGCGGTCTTCAGCTATGCGCCATTTTCTATTTTCTTGGGGCTCCGGCCGAACGTGGGAAGATCTGCCAGTTACCTGCGGATGGTCGTGGGTTTCCTCCGGGCTCTGACCGCTATCCTCCCACCAAAATGTTGGTCGGCGTCATATAAGTTAAATATTCTGGAGTACATATAAATAAATAAATAAATAAATCCTTCTTGGAGTATATACGTCACGATATTTTGGTGCATGTAAACTTACAAAATACAGGTAGTAGGCCTACACAGGAAGTGCAGCGTCACAGCAGACAACGATGCGTTTTGGGCCCTTTCGTGTAGCCTGTGGCAGTCTCCCATTGTATTTTTTCGTAAATAAAGAGGAAAGATGAATAATAAATAAAATAAAATGAAAGACCATTAAAAACTGTCCTGGATAAGGGGTCAGTTTTTTGGACAAAAATTTCCAACCTGGTAAAATGTGTTTAAAACATCGGATTCTACCCCGGTCTTTTTTGTTGGGACCCAGTGAGTATTAATGACTTCACACTATCCGTTTGAAATAATTACTTTCATTGTCCATTCGGTGACTGCGTGTATAGTTATACATGTACAAATGCATATTGAATGCGGAAACCTAGCAGGCTGTTCAGTACAAGAGACGCAAATCCGACGTGCTGTCACTAGTTAAAATACACAAAAGCCACCATACTGCATTTTATTCAACTGACAAAAATTCTAAAAAAATCATAAATGGGCATACTTTCTTGGGCGGTGTTCAGTGGTCTGTCATTTGCGATATACTTCATGCTTTCTTTGCCTTGAAACCGATTTATTTCGTTACATACACGTAATGACTTCCATTTGTGGCGACACGTCATTGCGTTAAGGTTCAGACGATAATGAAAAATACCTAGAAACCACCATTCGAACCTTGTGAATTTATTTAAATGTCTAAAAATGTACTCAAAGCAAAGGACATGGAAATCGCCCTCATGTAGTGTATATCAAATTGATAATCCATAGCACTGTTAGAATTAACTATGAAGCAAAGCCGTGACTTTCCAGAAAGAAAGCCAGAGAGAAAGACAAATGACGCATATTTTCAATTCTATACAATGATTATGTTAGCTGAAGGCTATACGTGTACTGAAAAATAAAAACGTATTACCTTCAGCGATTATTATAATATACAGCATTATACAATAACAAATGATGTTCGTGCACATATCCTTGACAGTGTTACACCCCCCTCCCTCCGATCTCCTCCCCCGCCTCACCAAAAAGGGCAATTACTTACAACTAGACGTGGTAATGGACACGGGGGCTCGATAGTGACATTCAGCGAAAAAACAATTGTCAATTCAGTAAACAGTGCTTCTGGCCTTGTCTTGCAGCAAATGATCGGCCCATGACTAATGAGGTCACGGGTTCGAACCTACCTATTGCCAGTTACGCTGCTGCTTGAAGTCAGGAGATTTGTCAGGCACCCGGCAAATAATGGTATAGTTTACTCCGGGAAACCCGCTTTCCAACATCCAATAATCTACTATACTTGTGCCTTCCCTGCATGTTAAAAATTCTATAGCACGACTTCAAATACCAATGAAATAAGTAAAATAACACCGGCATATCGAACCTGAGCCCGCATGAAAACTTGATGACAGTACACAACGTAACCACCTAGTTATAAAATACCAAAGCTGTTAACCGGAGGTTCGCAACGTGGCAGCAAAACTAATTACGGACATAGGTTATAAATGCATGGACAACGATTAATGTTTACAACCTTTAATTGGCCAAGCCGTGTCTAGATGATCAGAATTAATTGATCAATATAGGAGGTGTCCAATTCAATAACCCGTCGTCGATACTCCTTTGAAACAGCACTGCATAAACATGTCCTACAAACAGTTATATATATGGTGTCCATGTTAATTCTAAACACAAACGATTGAAAAGTATCACGCAAGGTGTCGACAAATCGTTTATTCCCAGCTCTTCGCGAGCTCTGTTGGTAACGGATTTGTATCATGGAAGTCTCTTACGAAGATGCGCCACCTATAGATTCTACCATCGACACACGGTTATCCCCCCTTTGATGTAACGCCGTCCATTGTTATAAACTTTGTTCAGAACGTCATACAAGGCTGGGTCTAAGTCTTCTATCCTTTTCCGGGAATCGAACTCTGTAGGACAAGGCTGCTCTCCGCAAATATTCATTCCACCTGTACAGAAAATGTTGGTTTTATTTTTTGTGCCAAATACATGTCAATATTAATTCAAGAAACAAAGCTACCTTAGTGCTTTTATTCAGTACCATGGAATTGTCCATGTAAGGACACTGCACCTTCGTAGACATATTTATTTAATGACCACGTTTTCTTGCATTATTATAGCTAATGATATAAAAATATCGACAAATAGAAAGATCACCCGACAGATGAACACCTCATTCAGCCAGCCTCGTAACTCAACTAGACAGCTAACCAGCCGGCCACCCGGGGCGGAATCCAGCAAGCCAGCTGACTAATTAACCTGTCAGTCAACCAGCCAACCAGCCAACCAGCTATAAGTAGCAAGTTGACCAGCCAATGAGTCAAATTACCAATCTACAAACCAATCAACTATAGCCAATCAGTCATTCATCTAAGTAGCGTTGGTATGCTTAAGTTTAACGTCGAAAATCAAGGAACATCATCCCGAAGACACCAGACATGACACCCCACTAATCACATCATACTGACACCGGCCGACTACCCCAGTTTCCTATGGCGAAGACAGTTATAGGGAATCACCCAGTCAACCAGCCAGACAACTAACCAGCCAGTCGAACCCGATAAGAAATTTTTTTTCTCTCACCTGTTGTTAAATCTGTGAGTCGCGTGGAAGCAAACCACGTGAGAGACCCCTGTAGGAAATAATCCACGGCACTGCTAGTGGCTGTGGAACTGACCCAGATGTTAGTGTCCAGGGCGTTCCCGTAACTTTGGTACAACTGAAACATTGAAATTGTTCTTACAACATTTCATACAACAGAATATATATAAAAATGCAAGAAAAGGTGAACTCCGTCAACAGATGTATTTGCGCAAAAATTATATACCGCCTAGCACTATGGGATACCCTGTTACACCATACAGCCAATCAGAACAAAAGTAACGTCACAACAAGGCGGTATCATTGGCTAATTAATTTAGGTGGGCATCATGGGAAATATACCCCTACATGTACACAAGAACGCGAATTATCAGTGTAAAAGGCTGCAGCCTGGAGAGTAAAGCCAGAGCAACGACGACAGTGATAATCGGTAAATGGTCACGCGTTACGGGGTGAAATCCGGCCTCTACCTCAATCTACCTTAGTTACGGTTTTTATTCCAACTGTTCACGCAAGGCTTTCAGAACTAACAACTTACACTCCCCCTAACACCATGGCTGCGGCAGAATAAGGTAAAGAAATTACAGCGATGTTAAACCCAATATACTAGACGTCACTGGTCTAGACAGTCTAGCATGGCATTGAAGAATTGTTCACTTATAAGATGGCGGCCATTTTCATGAGTGTAGGAAATCGAAGTATCCGAAATAAGCCCTCGGCTTTTGGCGAGTCTATGGCAAACTTTTGGCCACACTCGCTCGTCCGCATAGTGCGGGATTCAACGACTGTCCAGGTTTGAACAGCGGCAATCTGTCCTGATCACAGTGCAAGTTTCAACTATTGCAAGACTTCAGACACACTTAATGCCATGCTGCACATATTTGGACGTCGTCCACAATGCAATTAATCCATGACAATTATGATGTATCATATATATATATATTGAGTCAATCCATAAGAATATATAAAAGTCCTGACGGAGGCAAATCGACAAGAGGCCCGATTTCCCTGTTTACGTGTGACCGTGTGACATGTTACGTATTTGCCGCCAACATGCACTGACGCTGTCGACGCTTCTGTGGATTTATTCCCCAAGCTGTACTGTTATTTATACAGCACATATCTTACCGCTAGCGACGTTCCTGATGGCAAAAGATTCCAGGTGACTCGGCATATCTCATACACCAGCAGATTCAGGAGACCAAACTGGGGATCGTTGAAGAGATTCCGGTCACAGTCGAGGTTTTGAGAGGCCACGAGAACCCGGGGACCGCCGTACACCCATTGGGTGTCAAATTTGTCCCCATTCTCGATACACGTTTGGCTACACTCGGCGCCACATCGACCTGGACAGAGGATAAGTGTTTCTTTTTTAATTCTTTCCTTTTTTATTATTTCAGACAAGCGGCTTAACAAGTCGCTCAGTCGCTAGGTCGATTGATTCGTCAATTTATTTAACATCCGATATCTCTTAGCATTTGCCAATCGGTAGGTGTTTGCTTTGAAACGTCCTTTATTCATTAACATATATCATTCACATAATGAAGGCTTGGGCTTTTTGTGACATGTTGCGCTACTGCGAAGTTTTTTGTCATGTTTTTTTTTCCGCTGCGACAGGCAGCTCTGTGATTATGAATTGCTCTGTACGATTGCCTGTTGGCTGATCAAAGCTTTATCGTCCTGTAGAGTTTGCAGAGGGCCAGTCATCTGACTCCTTCGCAAGGTATATTTCGCGTATCTCGAGCATCTTACCACTGCTCTCCAGTTTTAAATCATGACATTTCGAAGTCATCGCAACATCGTATACTATATATAGCGAATCTGGAGAACATGACAAATCTCCTGGTTAAATGTCAAAGCGGAATGCTGTGTGGCTCAACAATGTGTCATTGTTTGGTATCTTGTACCATCGCTAGGCAGCCTAGTGCTTTCGTTTTCCTGCATCTTTCCAGTGCTTTCCAGCCTCCTACCATGATACCTGTACCATTGCAACATCGTATACCATATAACCTAGCAAATCTGGCAAACATGGTAAATTTATTGACTAAACGACGCATCGGAACGATATGGTCGAACAATGTGCCATTGTTGGTATCTCGTACCATCGCTTTTGGCAGCCTAGTACTTTTGGCAGCCTACTAGTCCCAGCATCTTACCACTGCTTTCCAGCCGAATACCATACCGTGATAGCCATAAGCAGAGTTTAATATGTCAACATCGTATACGATATAACCTAGCAAATCTGGCAAACAAGGCATACCTCCTGACTATAGCAGTCAGAGAGCAAACCTAAAGGATACATATACATGGCGGAAATGATCGATTGATAGATTGTTGTTTAGTGTCATACTCTAGACTTTTTCACTGATATTCTATTATACCGTGTGTGGAAATGGTACACAGTATTTGTAGGTACCCTACCCAACTTGTGTAATTTGTGTAGCACAACCAGACTGACATGTGTATTATAATACATTCTGTTTATGTTGATTTGAAAGAATCTCTGTCGAAACTTACCAGCACAGTCCGGTGTGTCCGCTCTGGCGGTGTACTCTGGGAAGGCACTGGGCAGGTCCTGTCTGTAGACAAACACGCCCACTGACATATTTTGACTGAGCGCTCGGAAGAGTGGGCGGGGCATAAAGCGGGTCAACAGGTACACCAATCGAGCGGCCTATCAAGAGATTAATGAATTGGTTGACTAATTGATTGTTTAACTGATTATTGTTATGGCTGTCAAAGAGTATCTAGAATCTGTCACATTTTCGCATAGCTTATGAGTTTACTTTGTTGTCTTCTAGAATGATGGGGAGGGAGGATTGAGGGCTTTGGCAGAGGGGTTCGCCAGCGCGAGGGTATGATCCCGTGCCTCTCACCAATGCGGTCGCTGTGAGTTTGTCCAGCTCATGCTGGCTTCTTCTCCAGTCGGACGTGGGAAGATCCGCCAGCAACCGGTGGATGGTCGTGGGTTTCTCCCTGACTGTGCCAGGTTTCCTCCCACCGTAATCCTGACCGCCGCAAGTGAAATATTCTTGAGTATGGCGTAAAAAACCAATCAAATAACCAAATAAATTCTAGATTGGGTAACATATTTCCAAATGCTTGTGAGCTTTTAATGACTCGATGTGGGCGGATGAGCTGGCAGTATTTAGGTTAGCTCTCATATTACAAAGAGTTAACACCTCATAACTACCTAATTACGTATTGAAGTTTTTGTTTTCATGACTCAAAGAAAATATTGAAGTAATCGGCTAAATTTGGCAGCCAAACTAGCGAGTTTTTACGAAAATATGGCTAAACGGGTATTTAGGAAACATGGTTCCGGCAAAAATGGCAAATAACTGTTAACAACTTTTCATTACTATATTATTATCTCTAATATCCTGCACTGAACATTTATAATCACCATTTAAACAGTTATAGTCTTCATGCATCCTTTAATTTACCTTGTCCAGTATATCATTGGGCACTGACAGCGTGCTAGATACTTGGATGCTTATCTCGTCTGGGTTGTAGACCGGTGCGTACCCACACTGGCTTACCCAGCGGTACTTGAAGAAGATGGAGGTGCCCAAGGGTCCGGCCTGGCGTTTAGACAAGGTGTGTGGATCGGAGTGGGACACACGGGCTGTTAAGCGCTCCACGAACGAGGATGGAGAGAGAGAGGAGGCAAACCCAAGGGAACCTGTTGATATATTGTTGTTTGTATATGACAAGGTTATATTATACGAGCAAGAATTAAAAGAAAAGACAACACTAGACCAAATATATATATATATACATGTGTATCGATATAGAATCGCAATCAGAATTCAAAACGCGTCACTTTTTATTTTTGGGATGTAGGAAAACCGAGAAAGAACAAAGGCTCAAGCAGGGAAAATCAAACGTGCCACCATGTTCTCAATTTTAACCAATCAAGGTTGAGATATTTCTACCACACGAGAAGGCATTTGTTTCCGCTGTGGCGTCACCCGTTCCTAGTTCACCATTTTGCCATGTAAAAATTGTGTTAAATCACCTGTTTTCCTTCTGATTACGAGACAATTCTGAAATACTTTAAAGCCATTTCCAACGAGAACGTTGTAGTAGAATACGTCTGGCGTTATTCCCCAAGGTCTCAACCAAGAGGCCACAGTCCGTAGTGTTCGACTGTAATAATAAATGGGACCACATTTGCACAGAAAGGAGCGTCTCGCCTCAATACTGAAGAGAGAGGGTGTGCATGACGCGACATCGCGTTTCCTGTTGGTCTAAAATGGCGTATCCCATGACGTTGTAAGAAATCCAGATTGTGCTTAACAGAGTTAACAAACACGTTATAAAAAAAATTCCTGCGCCCGTTTAGATCTGCATGGACCACTCTTCTGAAATAACTTTGGTTATACTTTTTGTTGTCTTTTCTTTTAATAGATTGGCTGAAGTATAAATGGAGATATGGAATGAGGCTACCAAAAACAGCATCGAATCATTAAAAGAACTGCTTGAAACGGATAGCGTTGCGAATGATATTGCAAAAGCAATTAACCCTATGCGAAGCGATGCTGTGATGGGTATGAAACCATACTGCGAAACGATATAATGTGACGGCTGCATGGAAGATATGGTTCAACAATGTGTTCATATTGCTTGATATCGCGTATCGTGGTAGGCTTGTCAACCAAGTCCCTTCTCTTCTCATGCAGGATCGCATACCATTGCTTTCCAGCCTCATACCATGACATTTCGAAGCACTGTGCCATCACTTAGCAGCATCGTATACTATATTTTTAGCGACGATATAACATCGCTCAGTAACATCGTATGGCATATAAAGGCTAGCGACATTGTCTACCATAGCTTCGGAACATTGTATAGCATATAGCCTGGCGACATAGACCCCGTACCATCGCTTCGCAACATATATAGTGTCGTGGCATTGATCCATCGTTTCGCAGTGTCGCACCATCACTTGGGAACATCGCGATGGCACAATACTGCGGTGATTGTCTTATCCGAAACTGACAGCAAAGTTATTATTTAAAATCTTTTAAATGAGGCACACATGGAAGCCTTGCGTGGCTCAGCAGTGTAAAATTCGCAACTCCATTCAGCATCAAGGCATACAATCTGCCGGTTCAACTCCGGCCATCGACACGGAATTTCTACATTCTCACACTGTCACTGTCCGTAAGGACGTTGGTGAGGATGGGCAGTCCACTTCGCTTATTGGGACATTTGTGTACTCTTATGCAGACATATATGTTCGCTGAACACCGCTCGTGGGAAAGTTCGTTAGTATGTTGCCAAGGGTCGGTGGTTTGCCGCCATTGTGTAAGTGAAAATTTCTTGATAGTAGCGTTAAATAACAACAAAATAATGAAAGAAATAAAGCGAGAATGAAGGAAAAAATAAACTGACCCCAATCCTATAAGTGATGGGGACATATTCGGCAACCTCTAAAATATTCGTCCAAAAACTTCACGAACTAAACATACAAAAGGAATATTTTCGAGTGTATAAAACATGGATAAAAAGTTTGTTACTTACACATGATGAGGACCAAAAAATCGCCGTGCAAGTTCATGTTGGTATGCTTCGTGTATAGGTTATATACACTATACTGCTAACAAGTGTAATGTTCCTGTTTAGCTTTCTATGCTCACACAGTTGCAGTAAATGTACGAGTCAATTCAGGGCGGCTATCCCAATCTTCTGAAACGAAAAAGCTACATCATAAAAGGAGCCCCTAATTTACATATACGTTTGAAACATCTTTGTCTAGGGTAAAGACATACAGGAATTCGTTTTATCCGCACATCTTTATTTAAATTTGGGACTTAATTTTTTTTTCGCCGACAGGTGATTGGTTTATCATTAAATTTAAGATCTTATCGGTATATAATTGTTTTTTGCATCATATATCGTATAATGGCGCCCACAGTTTCGTAGGTTAGATATAAGTGTGAATAGTTCCATGCAGTTATCTTGTGATGTGGGATTAAGTAGAAACACAAGCGCATGCAGAGGCTTAATTAATACATAATTAAGTATTGATTCTCTGATTATCACGTTGAAGGCCTGGCTCCTTAATTTAATGTCTGAATTTTTGGTTGGTTGAAGACCAATGAAAGGAAAGGCCTATTAAACGATGTCTACTATATTTAAACAGGTTGCCTTCTCTTTTAAGCCATGGGTTTCTTGACTTTCCGGGTACCTTATAAGGTGCAGTGATTTTCTTGTTTCATTTGGTTTCCTTCACACATAAATGCGCCAGCCGCCTTACTACTTGAATGCAATATTCATACATGAGTAGGGGGTCTCCGTGGCTCAGTTGGTTAGCGCGCTAGCACAGTGAAATGACCCAGAAGCCTCCCACCAATGCAGTCGCTGTGAGTTCAAGTCCAGCTTATGCTGGCTTCCTCTCCCGCTGTACGTGGGAAAGTCTGTCAGCAACCTGCGGATAGTCGTGGGTTTTCCCCGGGCTCAGCCCGGTTTCCTCCCACCATAATGCTGGCCGCCGTCGTATAAGTAAAACATTCTTGCGTACGGCGTAAAATACAAATCAAATAAATAAATCGAATTATTATTTTACGTGATTCTCATTTTGTTAAGGCACGCACCCATATAAACGAGAACATACCGTGAGTTAACCTGCAGAAGTTAGGCCTATATCTTTAACACAAAGGTTATATACCACCACGCGATTAAGTTGGCGCATTCTCGTCACGAAGAGAGTTCTTAGTTGGTGATAAGCAAAATACCGAACCGTTTATCCCTGATCTAAACTATATGCCATATAAGGTACGGCGTATACCCGAATTAAATCAGTTTTTATACCCATAGACTTGAAACTGGCTTTCATACCCCTTGGGTAAATATATAGGAGCAATTTGCCCAGAGTTCAAAATAATTAAAATATGCAGTCACACTCTATTGGTTTTAAGTAGCACACTTCGTATTCGCTGTCCGGTGTCTCGTTCTGCATGGAGAGGCAGAACATTCCACAAATACACAACTCCGCCAGACGATTAGAATTGCTTAGTAGTTTCTATATTCCAGCTTTATTAAACCATCTTCAGTCTTGTATGAATGTAATCTTGGGAGCTGGATACAACTGTGCTGAGTCAAATTCTCTGAATTAAAAAGAGAAAAAAACCCCATAAAAGTGAAGTAAACTTTAGGAGAAAGACCATTAAACACACGATGTAGAAATTCCTTTTTCTCTAAAAACAGCCGTGTATTCCACTAACCCACAACTGTACCAAAATGAAACATCGCTAAAAAAAAAAGGCCGTGTATCCCACTAACCGACAACAAATATCTGCCCTTCTGTGTACTCATTACACAGATATACACAACAGTGTCCGTGCACCATGCAATAATATCTAAATATGCAATGTTTTCTTTCTCAAGTGCACAATTTGTGTGTCTCCATTACACAAAAACTGTATAAAAGTTCAATGTTGTTACATCTGTGTTTAACGGTGGTATGTAAACAGCTGTTTTTAAAGTACAAAACAGCTCAAGACTGAGGTACTGCTCATTAAAAATATTACAAAACTTTCTTTTTGGATACAAAAACCTGTTGAAAGTTGAATGAATTCGTTGCTGAATTGTCTTCCTTTAAAGTGCGGAGTATTTTGCTGCCGATTGGGGATCTGAAGGCGCCTATGCTTTTAAGCTTTTGGGAGACTGACCAATCAGAGAGCCAGGGTATATCAGCTGCATAAGCTGTGACGTAACTGTTCTGAGATGAATGTCAATATAACATGTAGTAACATTTGACAGAACACTCTTTTAGAGTTATATGATTTAGTTATAACTATTACAGGTGTGAACAACACTGTAGATCATTGTATTATGACCACAGTAAGTTTCTAGATCATTATGTGCTATACATTTTAGATATATAGTTACGTTTCCACCACAGTCCTAACAGCATGCGACAGTGTGCAGTTACAAGAGTGTTACGGACTTGGAACAATTACGTCACAGCCCAGACAGAATGGCTCCGTTTCATGCTAGTCTGTGGAGCACGGTCTTATGTTAATTATCACTGTCGTAGAAACTGTCAGAAAAAATACTTTACAGAAGAAACATAATATTGTGCTACCTTTTTGGTAAACTTAACGTAGAACATGAACTGTTCTTCACTTTCATTCAGTCAAAAACAATCTAAAAGTATTTTTAGATAGGGCTTTTCATGAGCTTTCTATACCGATGCTGACTTTATTTTTATGTTTCTTTCATTTTTTGTATATATTCGCTTTCAGGAAACTGTTTCTTCTCTGAGCACAACGTCATAACCGTGTATAATACTCACGAGGGATGAGGGAACTTGAATTTTGGCCCTGAATGTTGCGTTAGCTCCAAGACAACCCCTCCACTTTGGAGCCAGATCGGTTCGGAAGCCCAATCTGTAAACGTATCAGTTTAGACTACGTGCAGAAACTATTTACATACACTTCGAACGTCCGTATATACCAACAATGTAAGGCTGAATCGTTTCGCTAGGCCTTGATTTACGACTTGCCTTAAGGCAGATCATTAGCATACGACATTCATTGATTATTCTGCGGTCTTTCAGTGCAAAAGGAATAAAATCACTAGATCCGTAGAAGGTCGTTTCAAAAACATCCCTAAATTTACATGCAACACACCACCTTTTTAGATGTATTTTTTAAAAACTTTTTCGCTAATGACCTTAATGGCTACATCTGAAAAGCTTTAAAAGTTTTCATCGGAATTCCGTAGTTCAAAATCAAGCTTAATCATTAAACACGAAAAAGCCAGATAGCTGTTTCGACTGCGCATGACCGGACTTCCTTCGCTGGTAGATAGGCACTCGTGGCTGTGTGGAAGGCATTGTAACCGTAGACAATCGCGCCCATTTCGTGCATTTTTTGTGTCTGTGTGACATTTGAGACTACTGGGCTCTACGGCTGTTTCAAGTGGAAAACTCTGTGAAAAACACAGAAAAAATAATAACTGAGCTATACACTGGGCTGTTGCCGAAGTCTGCAATACTAAGAGATAGACATGGATGGTCATGTGCTTTTGCTTGTCTACCGTATGACGCGTTCTGCTCATGTGCAAGTATGAGCAACTCGAGGCCGCGAGATGGCTTATTATTAAAAATATGTATCCATATATAGATAACGAGATAGCAATAATAGTATACATAATACGTTATATATGCACACGTATTCATCAGATATATTCTGGATAAATTGTTTCAAAAGATTCAAAAATAAATTTAAACTAGCATTTTGTAATAATACATTTTATCGGAGCGGTTCTCCCAGATGAGAACATACACTATATTTGAGGGACACTATTTGGCTCCTGTCAGCAAATGGGTTTGAGATCTGCACAGTCTAATTATTTATCTGTTATATTTATTTTCTTCTGTATATTTTCACTCCTTGTACGGGATATACAGTTCATGTGGGGGGGGGGGCGGAAGCAGCAAGGAGGAAATCATCGCATCTCTATCTCTTAATATTTAATTTGATTGGTGTTGTTGTACGCCTTGTTCAAGAATATTTCACTTATACGACGGCGGCCAGCATTATGAGGAGAGGGGGAGGGGGGAGAAAACCGCACAAAGCCCCTGGAAGACCCTCTGGCAGACCTTTCCACTTACGACCGGAGAGGAAGCCAGCATGAGCTGAACTTGAACTCATAGCGAACGCATAGCTGGGGAGCTTCTGGGTCTTTATGTTGCGCTAGCGCGCTAACCAACTGAGCCACGGAGGTCCAAAACAATCGATAACCTACAAATTATAAGCATATAAGCGGCATAGCGGGAGTTGGATTTGAGCGCCCGGCCTGAGGGCCGATCTGAGGTAGGGTGGAGAGTTGAGAGGGGTGCGTGTAACATCTTACACTGCGGATGTTATAGTATCATCACAATATATAGCAATTCCGACATCTGCATGGTTTCTTACACTAGCTTCAAAAAAAAAAAAAAGTCTCTTACGTATTACAGTTTTACAGAATGAGCTGTAGGCTATAGGCCTACTATAAATTTCACTATAAATTCTCAGTTTTTAAGCTTAACTGGGCACAAATCCACAAGCGGTCAAGTCATTCTGACCATGCATGTATATACGAAAAGGACACAAAAGACTGATTTATAATTCAAAATTCATGTATTCCGAATGAGTCCTTTTCATCTTCTCGATGCGGTTGATATCACACACAGTTACTTATTATTTTCGGAGACATAATGAATGGTGCAGGACAGGTTGTAAAGGTAACGGTGCCGGATATATATGATGGAGTCGCTAACCTGCACACTGTAAAATGATCAACGCCCAAAGCTTTTAATGGGTGATTCAACTTCAAACAATCGAGTTTAATAAATATACACATAAAATTAACTATTAAACATAAGAGTCTAAACATGTATATGGGCCTACACCATATAATATTCAAGTGTTTAATAACTGATGCCTAAAAGTGTTTAGAGCTTAAACATCAAAATTTACAGTATAATGCCTTCAGCGGATAAAACTTTATAGATTGGTCGTAGCCCAAGGACGCAGCCCAAGTCGATGTTAATAGAATAATGACAATATATGCTGTAATACACACTAAACACAATTCATGTTTCTAATGTTCGACAATGCATACGATTATCATTAATTTCTAAAGACATGCATGCGACATACATGTACATGTATACGAACTTCTTTGTTGTGGCGATTTATTTATTTATTTAATTGATTGGGGTTTTACGCCGCCTCAAGAATATTTTACTTATACGCCAGTGGCCAACATTCTTTTGGGAGGGCGAAACCCACGACCATCCGAAAGTTGAAGGATCTTCTAACGTACGACGGGAGAGGAAGCAAGTAGGAGCGGGAATTGAGCTCACAGCGACCGCATTGGTGAGAGGCACCGGTCGATTAATATCAGAGATTATTCATTTATTTGATTCCACTTTTACGCCTTGTACTCGAGAATGTTTCACTTTCACGACAGTGGCCAGCTTTATGATCATTCTCGGATTGTTGTCGGACTTTCCGGAGAGGAATCCAGTATGACGGATATCAGAATGAAACCCATATTATAACAATACCGATTAATTCAGTTGCTTCATTAAACAGTATTAATTTCACACACAAATGATTAAGTACTTTGCTTACCTTCGCCTGCTAACTGAATACACCTGCGTAGGTGTGTAAAGTTGATGTAAGCAGAAATAGCGGTGCCCTATAACATGTCTCGCAGTCTTTAGGTGTATGTACCACATTCCAGCTCTGACATTCTAAAGGCATTTAAAGCTTACCTTCCCTATATGCTTGTTTGTTGCCTCAAGGCGAATTGATTCATCTGTCTTCTAAGGGAAGGGGTGAGCGATGATGTCACCCGAGGCGCACAGACTTCGCGCACCGTCACGCTCCTAGGAAAGACGTGAGTGAAAATGCTTGCCACTTTTCTAAATGTTCTGAACTTGTTATGCACAGAAAGATTTATGCCCCCCCCCTCCCCCAAAGTTTGTTAAAATTGCCATAACAAATTTATTACATGTAAAATCCAGAGTGAAATGAAAACGGGAATTATAGGGGAAACATTTAGTAGGAAATGAATATGGATTGCCAAGTTCAATACTTCTGTGCCTTTTTGTCTCTAAACTTGCTGTCAAGATGCTCGCTTACAACTTCCACTTATGCAGCCAATAATCAACATAAAAAAACAATGTAAAACTTCATGACACTAAAATGTTACCTTGTCCGGGAATGTGCGTCTTTGTCAAAACTTCTCAACACAGGGTGATCGATTCAAATTATCTTTTCATGAAGTATAGACCTACTCAAAAGTGTTACAGATTACAAAGAATATTACAACATATTTTCTTCATTTAATTCATCTATGTAATATTCCCCTCGAAGTAAAAATGAAAGAAAGGGCAAATCTCGGTATTCGATACCCCTCTGTATAACCCTCGGTATTACAGGGTAAACCAGTCCAGCCTGTTCCTGGCTCATATCCATATCGACGTTCCGATTTGCCCCATTTGTTTTTCCACCCTGTCTGTAAACCGCTAGAGGTAATGTGGCAAACTTCGGAATGCGCCCACCGTAACCCCTGAGACTGATCCTCCGCGGGTCAAAACAAACCCGAGGCTTATACCTGTTATGTCTGCGTGTAATGCAGGTATTAAATCGATGGGGAAGTGTGTGTTTGTGGAGTAGAGGCTCTTTAAAATATGCATAGGTGTCCCAGCAATTAGTTCAATCAGGTATAGTCTACTAAAAACATCACATGATTTTCAAATCTAACTTTTACTAAAAATAGTTATAATTCAGCTCTAATTTGCACATAAAGATATTATCTGCGAACTCGCTTGGGTGTATGGTGAGGGTTCAATTCCCGATGTTGACACAATATTTATTTATTTTTTTATTTATTTACTTATTTTGTTTTATTTATTTATTTATTTTTTATCTATTTAGTTTGTTGGCTGTTTTCGGCGGTACTCAAAATTATTTCACTTATACGACTGCGGCCAGAGTTATGGTGGTAGGAAACCGGGCGAAGCCGGGGTGAAACCAACGACCATCTGTAGGTTGCTGGCGGGCCTTCCCTCGTACGGCCATGACGACCTGAGAGGAAGCCAGCAAGAAACCTGCAGACGGTCGTGGGCTCCCCCCGGGCTGTGTCCAGTTTCCTCTCACCATAATGCTGGCCACCGTCGTACACGTGAAATATTCTTGAGTACGACGTAAGACACCAAGTAAAAAAATAAATTAATAACTTTAGCATTATTACGGTCAGAGCAAAAGGACAGCCACCAACCGAATCTTCCATCACAATTTATTTATTTGATAAGTGTTTTATGCCGTGCTCAGGAATATTTCACCTATACGACGGCGACCAGAAATCCACGACCATCCGCAAGTGACAAGGATTGTACGTTTCAGCAGAAAACATGAAAGCTAAAATGATACCAACTAACCTGGCTATATGAGTTATAAAGGCACTGAAGTGAATGATCTGTTGTACCAGAATGTAAGCTTAAGTTACCTTCCAGAAACTAGATTTTTAGGGACAGACGATATTAACTATGTTATCTTGTCTACTGTGGCGTCAGAGACTGCGCCACATGGTAAATCCTAAAGCATAGGGAACACCTCGACCCTGAGGGACTTGACCTTCCTATGACTCAGTTTGAACTTAATAACATGAGGTTGAGCGTTTGTGTAAGCAAAATGTGGACAAAAGTTATGATTCTGTGAAATGTTGTGGACGATCCCACATGCGACTGGAGAGGAAGCCAACCTGAGGTGTTAACCCACAGCGACCTCCAGGATCATTGCGCTGTGTAAGGGCGCTCAGCCCCACGGCCACGGAGGCCAGAAGGATTTATAGATTTTCTCTGCTCACTCTTCTCGAGGCCTTGGCACATATACACATTACCTATCAGCAGTCTTACTGTCTAACCTTCGTGCGGGTTCAAGCGGACGATGTAAAACTAAAAGGGACGAATCTTTACGTAACATTACATTGGTTGGAATGGTGCTGTTAACGGACCTGTTCAAAACAACATTTTATTCTTGCACCCGTTTCAATGCAGATTCTTTAATATGTCGTTTGTCATTAATTCGTACAATCAACCGTAAAAATATATTCCTCATGGGATAAAAAAAACTGTCTGTTGCATTTTTTCTTTCTTCAAATTAAGGTGAATAAAGAAGACCTGCTCGTCGGTTGAATGTCCGTCTGTTCGTCACAAACTTACGGATGATTGTTGGCCAGTTAATTTGAAACATTATATAACCACAGGTATGAGCAGGTTCAGCTTTATTTATAGGCAATGATTAAAAAAAATTCAATCTTTCGAAATAATTTTGTTCCCACTTTTCATGATACCCATTGGCTGTGTACATATAGTCAGAGTTCGATCACTTAACTGATTTCACTGATAGTTTTGACATTTGCAAAATTTGCTCTGCGGTGTTTTTAAATCTTTTCAATAAGCTTTTAAATATTAAAATATACGGTTACATTTCAATCCAAGCCATAAGGAGATGGCTGTTTAATGGTTTTATTTGTTGTCCTATATATCTATTTTCTTAAAACGACTGTGTTCCACAGGTACCGGTACATAAACTATAACAAAATTGAACAGCTACGGCTTTTGAGCTCTAGAGGTGCGCAAATTGTGGGCTTGAGAAAAAGAGAACATGTGGATTGGCAGTACACACGGTTGTGAACCTCTAGTACACAAAACTGTAGATGTTCAACTTTGTTACAGTATTGTCTGAGATTATTTTCTAAAAGATGATTATTAGAATATGTGCGTAAGCTTTGTCCAACAAATCGCTATGTGAACATAATCATATTTAATTACTAGTTACAGTCGATGCCCCTCGCTATGTGTTATCAACATCCCTCGTATTATACTAGTGACTGATTATAGGACATCACTCTCTAAAAAACGATTATGTTCCACAGGTACATTAAGTGTGACAAAATTGAACATTTACGCATTTATTTACAAGAGTGACACAACTATGTGTAACTATGTATAACACCACCAATCTATTTGTCCTTTTTTCTCTCCATTACACAGTTTGTATGCCTCTAGTAAACAAAAGTTGTGTAGATGTCCCACTGTGTTGGTCAGAGTATCTCAAAACGCGCACAGAATCATAACTTTGTCCACATGTTGCTATTACAAAGGCTCAACCTCATGTTATTATGTTCAAACTGAATCATAGGAAGGTTAAATCCCTCAGGGTCGAGGTCTTCCATATACTTTAAGATTTATCATGTACCGCAATCTCTTACGCCACAGTAGACAAGACAACATAGTTAATATTGTCTGTCCCTAAAAATTAGATTCTGGAAGATAGCTTAAGCTGCCATTCTGGTATAACAGAACACTCACTTCGGGGTCTTTATACCTCATATAGCCAGGTAAGTTCGTGTCATTTTAGCTTTCTTGTGCTCTGTCGATATGTACAGTCCTTGTGACCAGCGGATGGTCGTGGGTTTCCCCCGGTCCCTGTCCGGTTTCCTCCCACCATAATGCTGGCTGCCGTCGTATAGGTGAAATGTTCTTGAGTACGGCGTAAAACACTAATCAAAAAAATAAATACAGTCCTTGTGCTGGAAGATTCGGATTGAGGTTGTCCTTTTGTTCTAACCGTAATAAGGCTAAAATTATTCATTTATTTGTTTATTTACTTGGTGTTTTACGCCGTACTCAAGAATATTTCATTTATACGACGGCGGTCGGAGGAAACCGGGCAGAGCCCGGGGGAAAACCACGACCATCTGCAGGTTGCTGGCAGACCTTCCCATGTACGGCCATGACGACCAGAGAGGTGGTGAGAGGCACTGGCGCACTGCAGCTCTCTGCCACGGAGGCCCCAGTTTCAGATTAACTTGCCACCAAACATCAGTAATTTTATTGGGAAGAGATGCGTAAGTAAGTAACAGTGAAATATGTAACGGAAGCGTTTAAGTTGCAATGATGGTATGGGCGGGTAAGTTACCATGATGGTATGGGAGTATAATTTTAAGCATTTACGTTAGAATGAAACCATAACTAAGGTAAATCATAAAGAGGCCGGATTCACTGGTTACTTGAAACCAACTGAGAACTATATGCACACCGTCTTTGCTGCTTTTACTCTCTCTGCTGTAATTTTTTAAATTATGTTTAAATGGAAAAAAATAATTATTCCCCTAATGCAATCATTAATTCAATCATTCAAAAATAGCAATTTGTTTGCTGCTGGCAGAAAAACGGAATCCTGCATTTTATACAGATGTAATGGGCATTAAGTGTGTGTGGGTCTCGATATTGCTGCTGATCCTAAAGAAGATCCAGAGGGAGCCTGTTGAACCTATTATCGGAAACCAGGACACTTCTCTATCGCCTGCAAAAAACTGATCAAGAACCCCGGCGAGTTCATCTTTGGCCAACAGAGAGCCACCCAGAACGGTATTTAACGGCTGGAAACCGCCTTATCGCCATGAACACGTTGCGGAATGGGCATACACGTTTAAGTATACCTTTTCACAAAGAGATTATGATGATACTTTTGGAAATTTAGGTTTAGGAAAAATAAGATATAAAGAAAACAAACAAAAAGAACATAAACCAAAAGTAGAACTGAAAAGTTTTGTTATAAAATGTCTTTCAGCCAACGATGAGTCACCCGCACCACGAGGACGAGCTCTGCGACGAAAAAATAATGACCGGAGATTTATCCAGGGATTATCGACTTTAATCTGGCTGACTTAGACACTAATGGACTGGATTTGATCTCGCGGCTAGGCAAGCGAGCTTTACGCGCGAGCTAACCTTGTAACCATTCACATGGAAATGAGCAATCCCGTCACTCGTAATCAAGCAAGATAGCGGAGACGCTTTGCATACTGTAATACGTACTTTACCATGAGGGGACAAGCACCAGAAGGTGCTGTCCATTTTCGACCACCTCGCTGCTTTCGTCCATATGATCAAGGATGACCAAGGTCGCCATATTCCTGATGTCTCCAGACCGTTCCATGAAAAGAACGCGACGTGGTTTTGGTACGGCCAACACGCTCAATGATTACCAGAAGTTGTGGAGGTTTACCGTGGAATACCTACGGGATACAAAACGAAGTCCATAACTTTCTCTACGTCTACGCACCGAGCGACCAATACTTGGACTTCCATGAAGATGGTCCAGCAACAGCGCATCAGAAGGTTCTTCCAGGGGATACTTACGTTGACGTAATGGCGTTCGACGACCACCATGCCTTCAGTGACGCATTAGTTCAAATGAATGTCCGCCATGTTCATGAGATAATGGTCGAGGCAGAAAGACCAGGGAAAATACCAGTCATAGCTAAAACTGGTTGCAACATAACGGCATAGAGACGAAGCATAACTTTCGGATGAGCAGAGTTGACCAGGCGATGCGCTCGGGCCTGTTCAATATGGCTACCTTACAAAGGACATGCGTTCGAACCCGACTTCTTCGAGTGTTATCATGACAATATCATCGTGTTCAGTTGAGAAATGTCCTATCTGTATACGTAAAATTGGATTGTATTCTCCTTTCTCAGCATTCGTCAATCTATATCACTTAGACTTTTATGTGTACATGAATAGTGGAGTGTCGAGTCCGACCTCTTTTGTAGTAGAAGGTAAAAAGAGTTCAACTGTGTCATGTCACTTGTCCAAAATGTCACGCAATTTTGTTGATTTTAATTTAGCGATTACCTGTCTTGCCTTGTTTGGGAGGTACAAGCGATCTCTCCTTCAATCAGAAGCTTCTTAAATTAAAAAACTTCCAGCTCCTCAATCTTCCCTATCGTACTTCTAGTATAAGAAGCTTTTGTTGAAACTTTTCTTACACGCCCATGCTATAGTAAATGTGAAGAGAAATAGTTACCTAACATATTGACATGTCACATGGTACAGTAGGGCCTTTCTAACTTTTAGCGATAGAAGAGTCTGATCTCGAAACTCCCCTATCGTAACAATGGGTGAAATGTAATGAATCGTGGTTTATGTGAAGTTTTATTCTTTGATCCATTCATCTCACACAGAGTACAAAAGTGACGAAGTTGTTCCCGCTTTCCTATTAAATGTGTCATGTCCACCGTTCAAGAATGTCAACTGCATGTGGAAAAGTCATTTTTTCAAAGCTTAAAGGAGAAGAAAACATCAAAATGATGCTAAAATCAGATGAAAGAGCATCAACAGTTATTTGCAAATATGGTCTTCAATCTTTTTTTTATTTTTATTTTCTTCAGGAGAAAAGGGTATTTGAAAATATTTTTATATGGTGGGTATTTGGGATTAACTTTTGGTATTTATTGTCGTGTTGTATTAATGTTCTAAACAAGGATTTGATGCATGTCTAAAACAATTTATTTGAATGTAAATTTGCTGTTTTTATCCAAACTTATGCATTTGGCCTGAATTATGATAATATTTATGAACATATTAAAAATGTAAATATGGTTCAAATCCAATTTGAACACATTTGTTAGCTGAAAAGGACAAATTGTAGTGCAAAAAATATTTATTAAACATATGTTACATCCTCATTTATAACATTATTACACAAAGAATATATTTACCAATCCTACATAGCCGCCATATAAAAATTAGTCTCAAGTGTCTTCTTCTCCTTCAAAAAATATTGAAGACCACATTTACAACTAACTTTTTGTCACTCATTCATCTGACCGTCATGTCATTTTTATGTTTCCGCCACCTTTAAAGGGAAATTACTCTTGTGCCTATATGAAAACCATTCGCAGCTGAAGCAGTACATATTTACTGGGTATCTTAATCGAGTGCGGGACAGGGGTGGGTGTGTGTGGTACTGACTGACATTGGATTTCGCAACTGAACTGATAATATCAGGACAGTATGAGGACAGTGTCTTCTTGTAAGCCGGTCAGATCCAATAGCACATATTCACAGCGTTGCCTGGCTGTAACGCCACACCGAAGACACCACCCACGACGCCACACCAAGTCACAATACCCTGACACCAGGCCGGCCATACAGTACTTGATTCATTCCTCTAATCCTGAGGGCCAAGCGAATCAGTACCAAGATCACCGATGTTAAAGGCTTAGGTATGACTCAGTTTGTAATTGAACTGCGCTGTTTTACAGTTTGATTAAGTAAAGGATATTTCGGTCAAATAAGGCTGTGACCACGTGAGTGGAGCAAACTACGAATCCTCTCATGTTTGATTTGAACTCGACCTCACGGAATGGTCAATGATGGCCCGATCTTCTGCATAACACCTGAGCGACGATGTCATCGCTAAGTGTGAAATATACAGAAATGAATCACCTTATGATTAAAATTCAAATACTTTATTTCTGACCGGGCTTTTAGGGCCGCACTTTCATATAGATTATGTGGACTAAGATTACGGTTTGGGGGGGGGGGGGCCGGAGCTAGAAAATTCGCCAGATACCTTGTTTATTTATGTACTTATTCGATTGCCTCAAGATTTTTTGACTAATAGGACTGTGGTCAGTTCTATGCACACGTGTAAAATCACCCACCTTTGGCCAGTTACTGACGAACTCTCCCATGTGGGCATGGCGCGCAGATCTTTATGAACGCCATAATGGCGGAAAACAAGTTGTCTTCGACGAATGTTACACTGTTCAAACGGCCACACGAGCGTTGTTAACCTTATTGTGGTTAACTCAGTTGAAGTCGTCCCAAACAATTTGACACATTTGACTTGTCGATCAAAAAAAATACCCCATCTCATAAGTTGTGAATCATAGTATTTCGGCCGACTACAAAAAGAAAAAAAAATACTTTGTTTTTTTGGCGTCGCAAGACAGATGACTTGTCTTTTTTTTTGGCTCTGGGCGACCCAAGCATTGTAGCGGTGCAACACTGGCGTTGCCAACCGCTTGGCCTATTAACATCAAGGTTTCACTATTATTCCTTTTTCCACACAATAACACTGGGCCATGTATCCCCTTTTCCCACGTAATAGCTGATCTGTCCAAGGCTGGATTGACCATTGTTTTTTCGCTCTATACATGATCAGTTTTCCTTTAGCCCCACCAAAAGTGAGAGTGGTAAAGTCTACAAATCCCCTACCCAAAGGCCGGAAATTAATCCATGCCACCGGTGTTCTTGCTGTCGAAAGACGCCTTAAAGCATTCGACCAGAATTCTCTTCCTGGCCAGATTCTTGTACCTGGCACACCTGATTCAAAGCCGATTAGAACCAACGTGAGCAGGATTCGATCCTGTGACCCTCTAACTTGTATAAACATACATTTGCACCCAAAACCCAACGTCTGTTTCATTAGGTTGTACAACCTAATGCGCAAACAAAAATCAAGTATATGTTTTTCATTATACAAGCTAAATGCATTGCAGTTAACACAAAGAACTGTCTAAATATAAAAACTGATTCAGGGGAATTTTATTTAGAACGTTCCGCTGGGTCCACTTTGAAGGTATCCAACTTTCTTAATTTTATTGCCAGTATTATCAGTCACAAGTTTACAGGGATGTGGTTCTGTCGATAGAAACTCATCCAAATCATCCAAAATACGGAAACCCCGGTAAATAATATGTGATCCCAAAAGTGGACAAAATGTTTACAGGATGGCACAAGCTGCAAAATGAAAAGAAACTCATAAGTATATCTCCAGAGACTTTCATTTATCCTGCATCGGAGAAAATATTTTGTTTTTCATTGGACGGGAATGGTGACATGTGAGACATTTTTTCTGAATCCTGCGAGAGATCAGAAATGCGTGGATCTACAGCGGGGTAAATTCATTACGTTGTTATTGAGTGACAGGATATGCAACTTATGCCTCGCCCATTATGAGGTTTACTGACCCCTACGCCTCACCCAATATGAGGTTTACTGACCCCTACGCCTCACCCAATATGAGCTTTACTGACCCCTACGCCTCACCCAATATGAGGCTTACTGACCCCAGCACCTCACCCAATATGAGGCTTACTGACCCCTACGCCTCACCCAATATGAGGCTTACTGACCCCTACGCCTCACCCAATATGAGGTTTACTGACCCCTACGCCTCGCCCAATATGAGGTTTACTGACCCCAGCACCTCACCCAATATGAGGCTTACTGACCCTTACGCCTCACCCAATATGAGGCTTACTGACCCCTACGCCTCACCCAATATGTGGCTTACTGACCCCAGCACCTCACCCAATATGAGGTTTACTGACCCCTACGCCTCGCCCAATATGAGGCTTACTGACCCCTACGCCTCACCCAATATGAGGTTTACTGACCCCTACGCCTCACCCAATATGAGGCTTACTGACCCAAGCACCTCACCCAATATGAGGTTTACTGACCCCTACGCGCCTCACCCAATGGGGCTTACTGACTACGCCTCACCCAATGGGCACTGACACCCAGCACCTCACTTTAATATGGGGGGTTTACCCCGGCCTACGCCTCGCCGTATGAGGGAAGCACACAGCCCACAACCTCACCAATATGAGCTTTACGGCCTACGCCTCACCCAATATGAGGCTTACTGACCACGCCTCACCCAATGTAAAGGGCTTACTGACTAACACCTCACCCAATATGAGGGCTTACTGACCCTAAGCCTCACCCAATATGAGCACTGACCACACTCGCCCAATATGAGGGCTTACTGGCTGGCACTGCACATCCCGTATAGGGCTTACTGACCCCTACTTCACAATATGACTGAGGCCTACGCCTCATATGGGGGCTTGCGGCCCCAGCACCTCGTCCAATATGAGGCTTACTGACCCCTACGCCTCAACCAATATGAGGTTTACTGACCCCTACGCCTCGCCCAATATGAGGTTTACTGACCCCTACGCCTCGCCCAATATGAGGCTTACTGACCCCAGCACCTCACCCAATATGAGGCTTACTGACCCCTACGCCTCAACCAATATGAGGTTTACTGACCCCTACGCCTCGCCCAATATGAGGCTTACTGACCCCTACGCCTCGCCCAATATGAGGCTTACTGACCCCTACGCCTCACCCAATATGAGGTTTACTGACCCCTACGCCTCACCCAATATGAGGCTTACTGACCCCAGCACCTCACCCAATATGAGGCTTACTGACCCCTACGCCTCAACCAATATGAGGTTTACTGACCCCTACGCCTCGCCCAATATGAGGCTTACTGACCCCTACGCCTCGCCCAATATGAGGCTTACTGACCCCAGCACCGCACCCAATATGAGGCTTACTGACCCCTACGCCTCACCCAATATGAGCTTTACTGACCCCTACGCCTCGCCCAATATGAGCTTTACTGACCCCTACGTCTCGCCCAATATGTGGCTTACTGACCCCAGCACCTCACCCAATATGAGGCTTACTGACCCCTACGCCTCACCCAATATGAGGTTTACTGACCCCTACGCCTCGCCCAATATGAGGCTTACTGACCCGTACGCCTCAACCAATATGAGGTTTACTGACCCCTACGCCTCGCCCAATATGTGGCTTACTGACCCCAGCACCTCACTCAATATGAGGCTTACTGACCCCTACGCCTCACCCAATATGAGCTTTACTGACCCCTACGGTGAAATGTTTAACCAAAGAAGCACAGACCAGTGTCTAGCCCAAAAGGAACGAAGCTTGCAAATTTCTCTTGCATCAAACATATCCTATATCACAACATATCAAATTTAATGCCAAAGTTCATACACAGCAAAGATCAATATTACGTGACCTCTGCGGACAGTGTACGAGGTTTAGAGAAAAGGGAGTTTCATGTTTTCAGGGAGGACTTCTCAGAATCTGAACTTCTTTGTGATCGTCTGTGGCCCTCGTGTGCCTACAATCGTATGACGCATTAGGACAACGTTGGGCTGTTACAACATGACAAAGTTGAGGGGGGTATAGCTCCATTATTTTATCAAATAACCAGGTGAAAAGTATCTATATCCTAAACTTTTCCTCTAAATTTCTGATGTGTTTGTAAGGAAATAGAAAAGTTTGATATTTTTGCAAAAAATGCCATAGATATATGGAAGAAAAACGGCTGGGACGACTGAAGAAACTCGGCTTGCGACCACGTCCTCAAACAGTCGACCCGTGTTTCTTTTTTGTTTTTTTGTTTGTTTGTTTTTTTATATTTATTTATTTTTTTTTTTGTATATTGGTGAATTCTCGCTGTGAGGAATTTGAAGAAAATAATGGTTATCTGGGTGAGTCATACTCCCTGACAACAGCCGTCAATATGGCTGGTTTTGCAAAACCGCCCAGACGGACAAATTATTTAACGTTTTCCACCAAACAGCAATGATGTGAAAGCTTTGCACTTGGATAACGAAAAGCAGATCAACTTTCGTGGCTTGTAACCGTGATGATCAGTATTTGCTGCCTCTGCCTTTAAACTCATTACTGGATTCTATGAATGTAACACATGTACCATCAAGAAAAATGTAAACAAAAAAAGTCACAACGGGGAAGACATCGACCTCAGCCGTGCTTTCTTTCTCATCTATAATGCACATTATTTTCCTCCAGTAGAAGAAAGGTTTTTTGAAATCTCGCGACATCCATGGCTCGTGGTTGGGATAATTCATCATCTTTTGGATACAAAAGGAGTATTGTCAAATTCCTAAACTCATATCGGAAAATAAATTATCCATCTTCCTTTCGTATGCATGCATGTTTAAAGTACTTGACAGGGGCTCCGTGGCCGAGGAGGATAGCGCTCTAGTGAAGCGCAACGATTCAAGAATTTCTCATGAATTCCTCCGCGGCGAGTTCTAGTCCAGCTCATGTTAATTCCTATCCGGCCAGCAACCTGCGGATGGTCGTGGGTTTCCCCGGGGTCTGGGCCATTTCCTCCCACCATAAGGCTGACCACTGTCGTGTAAGTGAAATATTCTGGAGTACGGCAATTACAGAGTACACCAATCCAAATAAAAATTTCGTGCAACAAACGGCTAGATCATGCAATTACCCTGTCAGCGGTCTTTGTTTGAAAGGGGATGAAAAGCATATAGCCGATAAAAATATTTGGGGCTACAAATAGCAGCATCTTGAAAATGTCTACTACAAAATCTGCGAGTTTTACAAGTTTTCTTTCCTTTTCACTGCATGAGATGAATACTCCAAAAATATAGGCCTACTCAGTGTTAAACTAGCATGGGCTGAACTCTTAGTGGCCACGTTTGCTCATGGGCCATTGTGCTGCACGGGCACACTAGCGACTCGGGCACGGAGCCCCCTCCCGCTATCCCACCCCCCACTCCCCACCCCCCACCCACACCACCTTGATTGAGACGAATGTAGTGGTGGGTCTATATGCCCTAAAAACGAGTCTTCCATTAAATCAGTTACCAGAAGAATGGCGAATGCATGCATTGTGGACGATCTAACAGCTTCATGCGTTCCCGACAACGAATTCATCCGTAATCAGGAACGGATTAATATCATTAGATGGCCGACAATGCAATCCGTCCTCCCACGGATTAACGGAAAATTATTTTTGATTTGCTCACTTTCGTTTTCCTTTCTCCATTGCTGTATAATCCCGTCCAATTCCTTGTCGAAGAACGGGGAACCTCTCACTCTGGCGGAAGCTCCGCCTACCTTGGACGTGAACTGCCTGTTGTACAGCGCCTCGTTAAACAATTCCGTTCTCACCAATACCTCTCTGATGAACCTGCGTTTCTCCAAATCCTTGTACAGGTATAATCGTCTGTTACCTACAATTAAGGGATGTTTGATCAAAGATTCGTGGACCATAATCAGACAGGTAAAGCAGGAACATGATTATTTTATCACTTCTATAGGTCTACTGAGAAGTGTATAACGTCACGTAATAACACCAATGTTTTTTAATTTTATTATTATTATTTTTAAACTTCTAACCTTATAACATGTATAACCCACAACTCGCCGTTTTGAGGAGAAAACTAAATAGTTCAAGCACGTATCAAAGCTCAACTTACCTCAAATAACCAACAATCAACTATACTTGTCCTTGTAAATGCAGGCCAAAATTAGAGTGCTGATATAGAACTCAAAGTTCAACTTACCTCCAATAACCGACAATTTACCTTTGTGACAGGTCACCACCAGGGGCTGAAAGAGGTCATTTATGGGTCAAAGTTCAACTTACCTCGAACAACCCACCATTGGCCATTGTGATAGGTCACGACCAGGGGGCTGATAGAATGTGTGGACGGATCAATTCGTTTGTACACTATATCCTCGTAAGTTTCCGTCAAGCGTTCGCCATTTTGGAAAACTGGACTAATGCTGTCGTGCGTGAAGAGAATCTGCGACGGCCACATTTTCACAATGGATCCAGGAGCGATAGGGGGATGGCTGTCTGAATTGCCCATGATTCCTGCTCAGAATTGTTCTGAAACGCTTGAAAATGGGAAATTATCATTTAAAAAGTATAGAGAAGAAATCTTGAAATAAGATGAAGGTAATTAAACCATCGCACATCATCATACACCATCGTTTTACTCCTTCACTTCGATGAAAATCAAGTAGCTGTAACCTTTGCCGGGCCACCTCGGTGGCCAAAGGCTTTAAGCGTCTGCCTGGAGATCGGGAGAACAAGGATAAATCTAGGGTCGGGTTTTCACACTAAAGACCTCAAAAGGGTACTCGTTGCTGTCTCGGCCAGGCGTCAGATTAATGTGACTGGATTGGCTATCTTCAGCATTTTTTCCCACCAAAATGTTTTTTTTCCATGGTGTAAACGTTTTGCGCTGTTTTTCGATGTTCTCACGTACGGCCGGAGAGGAACCTAGTATATCTACAAATTGCAGTCTGATGAGACAGTAGCTCAACTGGTTGGGACAAAATTATCTCGGGGTCGATTACAAAATTATGTATGCATCATAAAGGAGAATGGAAATGAAAATTGACAATCAATACTACAAAATATTATCTTGAATCATTTGTACCAAGTCCTGTTGAAATTGGGCAAAATTTGTAACAGTAGTAGCATTTTGAAAGAAACGTTAACGCGTTCTGGATGAAAAGAGCAAGAGAGAGAGAGAGAGACAAACTATCATCGAAATGGAAAATCGATACTACGAATTATCAGTCTTAATGTACCTGTAATGTACACTTTTCATTGAAATCGGACAAAAACCTGGGGGTTTGGAGGATGATAGCGTTTTTAAAGGTATATAAACGTGTGATGGATGAACAGACAGAGAGACGAACAACCTCGACATTAGGAACTGTGTATCGTGATGCATTCTACACTTGAACCAAATTTCTCCGGAAACAGACAAAAAGTGTAGGAGGAGTAGCCTTTTTAAAAAGGGTCTCAACATATAATGGATAACCAGACAGACAGACGGACAATCAATGATCGAAATGGAAAATCAGTGCTACAAATTGTGTATCTTGGTGCAGAAATTTGTCAGAAATTTCCCAAAATATGGGTAGTGTGTCAAAGGACTTAACTGGTGTAAAGTGTGGGTATGTATTATACATATACCATGTGTTCTGAGGATGGTATAAATGGGTCAGCAGCTGTGTAAAATAGGCACAGAATCGAGTCTACAGATGTGCACATTTTGTGACAAACGCCACACATAGATGGATAGATCCAAACCCTTTAAAATGTCGTTTTCATACTGTTATACATTTCAAGAGATTGTTCGGCGAAAAATCTACCGTGTAAAATCAAACATACCTGTAGAAATCTGCCAGCAAACTCTTGCCAGGTGGTCACGGTTAGTGCTGCTTGCGATGCGATTGTCTACTGTTACAACATGGCAAGGCAAGGCAGATGTGAGGAGTAAACAGCCTGTGGCGTCATGTGATTCCCTTCATTTCGAAACCGAAAGTAACTTGTCATTTCGCAGAAATAAAACTCGGGTAGGCATATCAGACGCAGTACCATCGAGTTTTTATTCGGTAAGAGACAGGGCAATACTGATGAAGGCAATTTTCTTGCACAGCAACAAAAATATCGTTTTAGCAAATAGGCTATGAGCTTGATTACGAAGAGTAACTAAAGGCACAGTCACGTTGGAAGGACTAAGAAACAGTCAAACCTTAAAAAAAAAAAAATCATCCGATAAATCCGTGTTGAATAATTCTGTTCTTGATAACGAATCGGAATTAATTCGTAATCAGGAATGGATTAATCAATGAGATCAACGGAAAGGCAATTCGACATCCCTCAAATAACAGTTTTAACGGGAGATTTTTTTCAAGAAAGGTGGAAATTCATCCGTCATGATTATTATTTATAAATATCAATATATTGTTGTTTATTACAGGAAGTTATCCCATCAATTATTTTTATTGTGGTACAAAAGTAGGACCGTGTACATACAAAATGTATGAGGAAAGATGTACTGTCCCTACGATTAGAAGGCCTGATAAGGTGTACCCCCTACACATAAATAATGCTCTGCCCAGAAATCGAGGATCAGTCTGGACATACGATGGCCCATTTATTATTCGTGATAGCTAGTCTGATTATGTTTAATAATGAGCTCTACCTACCAGGAAGGCTATAGAGAGCTTCATTACACGAGTGACTAACATGCTTGCCTTTTATTCACTACAGAGCACACACGAGCTGACAGTTCAAATCTGAAAACTCTAGCTGTCGGACTAATATGTTTCATATCGTAAAAATTAATAAATGCTAATGTATGCAATAAGCTACACATGTACTTGCACTGTGTGAAAAATATATTTTCTAACTGGCATAATTTTTGTTTCTGCACCTCACATGTGTGTAAGATATATCCCCCCCCCCCCAAAAAAAAAAAACAGCCCTCGCTGTTCAAACTCAATAAAGACCCATATGTAAACATATAGGCCTACCCAAACAGTATTTAAATATGGTACACTTACTTGATTTCCACACTTCTCTAGTTCAGAGAGGTTCTAAAACTGTACGTAGGATATACGGAAAAAAAGAACTCCAGCCGGTTGTTCAGTGTGTTTAAATAATATGTGGTCAAAGTGAATTATATAATGCGAGGAAACAAAGCCATAGATTACTGACCCGTACTGTGTCCAGCCTTTGTCTGTATTGATTATTCTACCTTAACGTAACCTGTGTTGACAGTTTGATGTTCAGCCTTAAATACGTGGACATAGCCCATGCAGTGTAGCCTATACAGCCGCGAAATATTCGGAAGTTACACATATATTAACTGTCTCTGAATATTATATCATTCATATTCTGACATATTCTGCCTCACTCTAATGCCATGTTGAAAACACCAGATATGATAGCATCTTAACCAGAGTAAATACGGACACTGTGCTGACGAGGGACTCGTTTCACATTTGGATAGGGTTTTGACCTGTCCAAATTATTCTCAAATACGCGTGCATTTAGATCATTATGCATCGATCAGATTGGTGGGTTTGACCGCTCATTGCAATGTTAATTTTTGAGGTATGACTAGGATTCAATTATCAACATACCGTGGAAGCCTTGATCCTAACTGAACTTTTTGGACACAAACGTGCTATTTAACCCCTGTGATCGTTTGTTGTGAATAAAATATTATGAGACTTTTTAACCCCTTTTTCTATCCAATGTTCATCGCTGAGATTACATTATGAGAGGACTGATTGATTGATTGATTGATTGATTGATTGATTGATAGATAGGTGTTCAACGGCGCGTGGGAATAGAAGTGTTTATTATCTATATAACTCCGGCCAGGTTTAATGGGTGGAAGGAAAGCGGCAATAAACCCAAAGCCTTCTGTTGGTACATGTGGACCGAGCTGACAAAGGCGTTGTTTTATGAAGCCCGAGTAGAAACAGCCTCAGCCGGATTCATACACGCGACCTCACGAGTAACGGAATGACTTGATGGTCGCGGTGGGGCATCCTTCTAATCATCTGAACATACGAAGTCCCCAGTTGTGTATTCTAGTGATCATAATGAAAAATCTGTAACCTCTGACATTAACGACGCTAACTGATTAGGCATATTTGTTTATATTCACAGATTTCTCCCCTTTTTTTCTTTTCCTGATCGGCCAGAATGAATAATAATTCGATCCTCTGCTGAAATCAAAGTTATAAATTACACAACCAGAACTGTATATCTGGTCTACAAGGCCTTTAATCTTGTCCTGGCCCTTAAATCTGCTGCAGCTGAGCTATAGGCACTCACAGACAGACAAGTTACTGGGTTCAAAAGGCCACCAAGATGCATGTACATATATATATATATATATATATATATATATATATACATATACATATGTATGCAGGTTGACATAAAGAAGGTGTAAGCTTCTTAGTCCGTTACAAAAGTGGGACATACATGTACTCTTATGTGTATCTGATCAGTTTCCTCCCACTATAGTGCTGGCCGCTGTCCTGTAAGTGAAATATTCTTGCGTACGGCGTAAATAACCAATCAAATAAATAACTAAATAATAAATATCATGTCAGTGAATTCCTCTCCCACGGGTTGAGTGGATTACAGTTTTAACCACACCAGAAAATCTGAATATCACGGGACAAATGTGTTTATTAACATCCAACATACATGCATATCTACATGTATCTGTTTGCTTCATTGATGCAATTCTAAAGGAATAGTTCCAAAACAACTTTGGTATTGTATATACAATAAAAATAAAAGTCCATTAACCTTGGGTTACAAAAAAAAAAAGATCACAGTCAATAATATAAAAAAATTAGATAAAAAAAGTAACTAACATCTTGAACAAAATACAGAATGCATGTCCATAGATCACCTGATAAAGATGGGAAGTCTTTTATAAGAAACTGGAAAGTTGTTAAATAACTAAGATTTACTTTTGCTTATCTGCAGAAATAAATACACACATTTTCTGACAATATTTAGCAAAACAGAAAACAAAGTTTCTTTCTAGACACACATACAAGAATACTGGGACGGATGAGTTTTTCATACATATGTGTGGACTATTTATCTTTGACCATGGAACTTAAAATTTTATGTCAACAATATTTTTAGTCTCTTGAAAGACCAGTCCAAAAAATACAATTGACAGATGAAGTTCTCCCCCCCCCTCCACCCAACCCAGCTTCCCAACCTAATATATTCAGAGTGTGGTACTTACACTTGGAGTGAAATGTACCAATTAATTTTGAAAAGCAAGGCTATTTTCAAACTGGAACAATGTACAGCAAACCCAAAGTTTACAACACAACCGTTATTCACTTATCAGCTTTCAGTGGCCAGTATGCCAAATGCAAGAAGATTGAGACAGAAGCCAAAGAAAAGATGAAAAGAACCCGGTAGAGTAATTTATAATTTTAATGTGTATATTCTGAAAGTAGTTCTTCTCTATCCATATCACAATTTAATGGTTTTGAAAAAATGTTTCCGCATTGCTTTACACGTTGAAAAATTTAAATTAGCATCAGTAATGGAGAGTACACAGAGAAAGTATATCTACCCTGTCAATATCACAGTTTTAGAATATTGGAAAAAAAAATAAGAAAAAAACTAAGAAAGAAAAATAAAAAGTTTTACATTTCCTTTACATATTCAAAAACTTATAAGAGCATCAGTAACAGACATTACAGGGAGAAAGCTTGATTTGCAGGTACTGACACTGACTGATGTTAATATGACAGTTTCAGGGCCTTGAACAAAAAAAACTTTTCAACACTGTTTCAAATTTTTCAACACAGCAGGAAAGCATAGTTCATGAAGAAGATGATTTCTAACTGATGCTTTAGGTTTCTGGGCCCATGCCTCCCTGAGCCAGTCCTGCTAACCTAGCCTGAGCTTCAGCTAGAGTCTCTTTCACTGCTTTTCGTGAGTTCTGGGCTTCCTGCATCGATGCCACACGAACCAAGTTGTATCTCCTCTGAATCTAAAACAACAGAAAAGGCAAAACTGAAAATAGTGTCATCAATACTTGGCAGCAAAAAGATTATGAAGTCTGTCAAACTGTTAAGCTGGTATTCTGATTCTGAACATGGTGAAAGGCCAAGGCAAATTTCTCACCTTGCATCATACAATAGGGATGTTTTGATTTCGAACTCTTTTGTTGCTAAAAGGTAAACACAGTCCCACTGTATCATGTGACTTGTCAAAAATGTTAGGCAAGGTTTGATGACTTTGTTTCACAAACTTCCAGCTCTTCATTTTTCACTGCAGTTCGTCCAGTCTAAATAACTTCTTGTCACATTTTTTAAAAACACATGTGTTATAGTAAATGTAATCACTAATAATTGCCTAACATTTTTGTTAAGTCACGTGAAGGACTTTTAAGTCAGTAGGACTTTTCTTACCTTTAGCGATAAAAGAGTTCGAACTCAAAACTCCCCTATTGAACACCATGCATCAGAAAATTTCATCACAAGGTTTAGTCAAATTTACATCATAAATTTCTGAACAGGAAGAAATTTTTAGGCCTAATACAGTTGGTCAAAACAGAGCCCTTTGTGAACTACGTTTGCTTTTTTGAATGTGTTTTAATGTCGTTTTCAACATCCTTTCAGTCACATTGCGACATATATTACATATGCTGACAGCACCAGAAGCAATGCTCTACCCAGTTATACAAACATGACAAACAACCAGCCAACCGGTACCTTGCTTGGCAAGGTGGTGCCAAGACTACTCATATTAAAGAGCTACCCTCACTCTTCAACCTTTTCAACCACCATAAATTACCCTCTAAAAACTGCTTTAATGATTGAAAAGGTTACCCTCACTCTTCAACCTTTTCAAGCATCATGAATTACCCTCTAAAAACTGCTTTAATGATTGAAAAGGTTACCCTCACTCTTCAACCTTTTCAACCACTGCCGAAAGCAATATTTCAGTATTTTCTTGGAGAACTGTAGGGAATAGACAAACAAATCATTCTCAGCCTTATTTCTGCAATAACTCAGCCTTATTTCTGGGGTTGAGCCCCAGACATGGCAGATCCACTGTTAATGAGAAAACACAGAGAAGTGATGCCACACAGCATTCAAAACTCATATAGCAGTTACCTCGTCTAAGAGTAATTCTGCCTCCGGGAATTTTTTCTTCATCTTTTTCTTGTTCTTGAGGACAGAGGCTAGGTTAGCCTCCTCGACAGTCTGTCGTGTCTTCAGGTTGATCAATGCCTCGTCTATCTTGTCCTGTTTGGATTTGCCAGGGTTGTACTGGATGCCAGTCTGTAATGTAGGGTGGAGTCATTGATGGATTGATGGCCAGACCGTTGATAGGACAAATTTGTAAGCTAGCATTCTACCACACCAAGCATCATAAAACTACAGATGATATTCCTGAACGAGCAATCATCACAAATTTTCCCATCAAACATCACAAATTCACAAACAAGTAACCATCACAAATTCTCAGACCAGCTTTCTGATCACGCACCAATGACTATGGGATGCCGGCAAAAGTCTGAAGTGGGATACGTGACGTCATTTTAGTGATGCGGACGATTCTACTGCAGTGTCAACGGCATGACGTCACAGTGAGAAGATCAAATAGGTCATAAACGAAACCTGTCTACACAACATATTTGATGCTACGTAACAAAAGGCTGATGACTTAGAAGTCCTAATTCACTGCAGCAACATCTGATGCGAGAGGAAAATCCGCCGGTACCAAACTGATTTCAACTGCCGTGATAATGGCTAACCAGCAGAGGACAGGTGTCACATGAAATAGGATAACCAGGAGGTCAAAACCTTAATTGCTTAAAACAAAAGTTGCTAATAAGACACTGATGGCTGGCCAAAAAGAGATATTGATTTGCAAACAATCGTCTGTGGATTTTCAGTGTCAACCAAGCTAGTCTGTTTATAGCTTTGTTTCAGGTTTAGTCTGGCTTTCAACATTATTTGGTCATGTCACCACAGTCTACCAAGTCACAGCATGCTGACACCAGACATGACACCCTACCAACTCATTAGATAAGAAGGAAGTATACCAATTTTAAACTGAAGGAAGCATACTGATATCACCCATTTGAATGTCTCATGAATGAAGGAAGTACCAAAGGTATATCAAAGTTGCCAATTTTGAAATTAGATATGATTTATTTATTGATTTGATTGGTGTTTTACACCAAAATTCAAGAATATTCCACTTAAACAACGGCCGCCAACACTGTAGTGGGAGGAAGCCGGACATAACCCAGGGGAAAGTGACGGCCATCTACAGGTTGCAAAATTAGGTATGAAGGCTCTAACATACCTAGATCTCATTAAAGTTTGAGGTGTAAAGGAAGTATTCCAGGTATATCAGTTTTAAAGTCTCACGTACATGTAGGAGTCGACTCCTGCACATTAAGTCAGCCCATGTGTTACCACATATTCTCAGTTCTGGTGGGTGCATTTGAGTGACAGGGTTTCTGTCACTTTCACTTTGCATTACAAACTCACCCTGTTATAGGCCTTCACTCGTCTCTTGACGACGTCCAACTGCGGGACGGCATCTCTGTAGACTAGCTGGTGACCCAAGGCATACTTCAGGGCACGGACATTTCCAGGGATGTCTGGAAAAAGAGGCACAACAAAATGACAAGTTGGAGACGAAAACTTAAAACACATAGATCAAATACTCTAAATGACATAAAATTCTGTCCAGGAAATTGCATTTTTAGAGGCAAATAAATGTCATAAAATATTGCCTTTGGAAGTCTGAAACTTACACTTTTCCAACAGAATATCATCCAACCTTCCAAATAAATCTCAAGATCAGCAGAACTCTTAGTAAATCATGCAAATTGTGCAACTTAGTCATGGTGGAAATTTTAGGTCACTTACGGTAAGTTCATTATTTCTAAAATGTAGGTTTCATCCTATATGTTCTAGGTTGCATGTAGTTACCCTGGCTATGCTTGTTTTTCAGAAAGTGAGGGAACAGATTAATGGTGATAAGGGACATAATTTTAAAAATCTCACATTCAAACTGATTACATTGACAAAGGAGGAGGTATGATGAGGTACTGAATGTACTCATGACTGGCACTGTCTGTTGCAGACAGAAATCAGTCAGTTTGTCTGTTATGGCTGTGAATCATATGTTAAACGCAAACCACAAACTGGGTCATCAGCATTCAAGTTATTCGAACAAAAGGCCACATATAGACTTGTTTGGTTTCCAACATTTAATATTTAACATTCTTCATTGACTTTTTGCTTTTCTTTGGGCACTGTTCAATCTGATACAAGGTTTGTCGTCTCCTGTTCTAAGGATCTAATTGAGCTTTAATTTTCTACCTTTGTGTTTCTTTAAGATATAATTTTAAGGAGATGGAGCAGGATGGACCAATATTACAGAGTGTCAATATTATATTATCTTGTTTGGTCTCTTTTCTTCTCCTTTGCTTGTCGCATGAGACGCATTTAGCGCGTACCATTGTACACAATGGCTGTTTCCTAATGTACATACTATTTTAGATAGCAGAAACTATCAACTTTAGAGACCGCCACTTTCAAACGCTACCATATATTTGCAACGCAACCACTCCTGCCTTAGTGTGCAGTGTCATGATGACAGTCACATATTCCATACAGCTGGACCAAATTACCCATAGATGAAATATGTAATACACATAAGATCGATGAGTATTTTCATCAACTGTTTACTTTTTAAAATGTTTAATTTTGTAATATTATTTCTAATATGTATATATTATGTGTATTTAAAACAAAAACACATTTTCTCAAAAATGACATGACAGGCTCGAACCCTCAATCCCCCGGTCCAAACCTTGGTTCGTTAACCACTACACTGAACTCAAGAAATTATTACAACAATATTTATTGCCTACACATCCAGGTAAAAGAAAGATCACGCAAATCAAAAGACAAAGTTTATGTTTTAACCAATAAGGAAGTGGTGTCCCAGATAGATATTGTGCATGAAGATAAAACTCATTGAAATACAAGTCCTTTGCAAGTTTTGTTCAGGGGCTCCACTTCCTTCATGCCCAAATCAGAGCTTGAATGGGTCCAAAACTGCATGAGTTTGACCAAACTAAACAATGGGGCATTTTCATTTGACCATAACTTTTTCCCTACTTATTTATACTTATACTTAATTTATACTTTCTTACAAAATCACAAACACTCAAGTATTATATATGTCGAAAGTAAACGTAAAAGGTAATGTAGGATATATTTTTGTCATGATCAATTTATTGTACTCGTAAGGGGCAGATTTCTTGCCTTATCATAACTCCTCCTTTGGAGAATCATTGTAAAGAATGTAACAATGGACCTACCACTGGAGTAAACAGAAAGAATGAATGCAACAATGGACCTACCACTGGAGTAAACAGAAAGAATGAATGCAACAATGGACCTACCACTGGAGTAAACAGAAAGAATGAATGCAACAATGGACCTACCACTGGAGTAAACAGAAAGAATGAATGCAACAATGGACCTACCACTGGAGTAAACAGAAAGAATGAATGCAACAATGGACCTACCACTGGAGTAAACAGAAAGAATGAATGCAACAATGGACCTACCACTGGAGTAAACAGAAAGAATGAATGAATGATCAGGTTATGCATAAATGCGAGCCTACAAATACGTGCCTGACATTTTTTGAAAAGACACCTTTGTTGGGAGTTGCATGATCCATGTGAACTTAGTCCAGTATTATATAACGTGGAAAACCTGGTCATACCACTTTGTTCAAAGGGGTGATTTCCTAAATGTCAGGAACCTATTTGCAAGCTTGAAACGGCGACAGAATCAGTTAATGATTAGGTCTTAACTCCGCATTACCAGTGTTCCAGCCATTTCGTGGTAAAGCAACAAAAAGGCATCATACCTGACCAAGAAAATGAGTTTTGACTTTTCAGAAAATCTCTTAGAGAGAATGAAATTACCTTTGGGCATATCAAATTCTACGTCCTCATCCACATCTAGCAGCTCTTCGTAACCCTTATATCTCTCATCCTGGAGAAGTTTTGCCAGCTGTTGTTCTTTGGCTGTCTGAGTTTTGGCCACAGTCCTCCCAGCATCAATTTGGTCATCCACCTATATTGGCAAAGGGAGATAACTTCAATGCTTTAGTATTACACCCAAGTGACAAGATACAGTGGCACATGGAAAAGTCAAAATCAAGAAACACATTTGACTTTGTTTGATCAGAAAACAGAACAGTAACTGAAGCTGTGCCTGTGTCAAAAAAATTTTCCGTAACATAAAATTTGATCAAATTTCAAATCTTGGAGCACGAATGAGTCCAACCGAGTAATACTGTACTGAAGATTGAAAACAGATGAAAATATGATTGAATTAAAACATCAACTAAGACGTGACCATTTACATAGGTGAAATATTTTAAACGTGTTTTCTTTAAGCGGCATTTCACTTTGTCTGTGTGTTTTTTCAATCACTGTCATCATGATTCATGTATTTATTTTTTTCCAATGAAAACTTTTGTTTGGTCTGATTGATTTATCTCCTTTTATAGGCCAGTTAAGAAATTTATGGTTTAGATTTGTCCAGATTTAGTATTTATTCATAATTGGCTAACTTGCCATATATTGTTACGTTGAGATTAAAAAAATATTTAAAAAGTGTACTAAAAATCACTAAATAATGAGGCTGGTTTTATGCATTTTTTGCACCAGTGCTCGGTAGTCTCCCCTGAATGACCTCTTACAAGTCCCACCTTCACGAGCTGTTATAAAGGTTATATAGCCCAGCCAGGCTTAAGTTCAGCATCTATGACGTCACCCGCAGAGCCAAACTGGGCAGTCTGCTGGAAATCGGCTAGGGCAATAAATCTAACGTCTTCAGCGGATTTCAAGTCATTATTACGTTTCTCTGATATAATGTGTAAACAGGTTATAATCTTTAGAATATGACAATTAGCAAAATTTGGACACTTATACTTTAAGTTAATTTCTTATGAGAAAAACTATCCTTTTAAGGCCTAGATGTCATTCTCAACGTGCATTTTTACAGGCCCAACTTTAAGTGAAATACAGTACTGTGACATGGAGCATGTTAAGAAATGACTATTCATAAACAAATCATTTACCTGAGTCATAAAGAATGGGTTATCAGTCAGTTCATCCTGAACATCTTCTTCCCAGGCATCGGCCTTTGGCTGCGGGCTGTCAACCTCTGACCCTGACTGACATTTGACCCCCGATTCCCCAGCTGTGGCTGGCCTGGGCTCTGGTGTTGGATGGATGGGTGGGAGGGGCTTGTGGTTGTCAGTCGATGACTGGGCCCGCCTCTCATCAGGGGGAGAAGCTTCAAGCATCAATCTCTCTTCCACGCTGACACGTGGGATCTTTGGTACAACAGATTTCACCTGTCAAGGTAAAACGGAATGATAAAATCATGTACTCAGGCCATGATTCAGTAAAAGTATGCTTGTTGTTGGTAAGGCCTCTGTTAATTAATCATTTGTTTCTCATGCTCAAACATGAACGCTACAAATTTCTGTAAAAAAAAAAAAAAAAACCCGCAAACTTGGGTTGTCAGATACTGACAACTGTGTGCTGTTTACAGGATGCGTTTCGGTTTCAAATGGTTATGTGTACTACATTTTGGGCAGACGATAACTCCGCTGAAACTTCTGCCCAATAAGCTGCCTGTCAGAGGACTGTTAATAAAATACAGGCCAGTTTACCCAGGTTTTTCTCCAGAGCACACAAAACTAGATGTCAGAACTTGCTGGACAAAATGCAGCCAGCAGAGTTCTGTGCTGTGTATACATTACAAACGGGAGAGAGTCTCGAACAACCAGAGAACAGCAAGACTTTAGACCACCGATATCTGGAAATGCTCTCAACTGCTGAACCTTCCATTATCAGAGATTACAGAATCAACAATGGTAGAAAATCATGTTTTGATCCCTTCTGGGATCTTTGTAATGAAATTATCATTGAAAAAACTGTGGCTGATGATGGCAGGTGTTGTACTCCTGCGAAAGTAGCTGGATACCCAGAGAGTTCTGGCCCAAGAGTGCATTCCAAAAGACTGCTTTGCACTACACTGGGAAGTTGAATGTTAAATTTCTGATACAAGAAAAACAATTTTGTAAATTTCATGCAGATCAGCGTTATACCTGTGCTATATCCCATGACCATAAATCCTTTGTCATTCAGTTTAAAGATTCTGATGCATTTATATGCACCCCGATGACAGACATAAGATATCTGTGGGTGAGCCGAGTTGCCCTACAGCCTCTGTAGAGAGAGGAAAGTGAGTACCTCTTGATTACAATGGTACCTTTGACGTCATGGACGATGATTTTTCCCTGTTATCATTGACACCTACTGTAGTTCTACTGATCAGCAATCCTGATACTGTGGATGGCTCTTGGTACAGAGGAAAACCCTATGTCGGTAACCACCACAGAGTCCTCCACGGCTATCAGAAATGCTAAAAAAAGTATCTGATTCTCTGGTAATGCAACACGATGACAAAGAAAATGTCCCCCCTGTAGTAGTATTGTATACAGATGGTGGTCCAGAACATAAGGACAACTTTTCTATCCGTCAAGATTGCCAAATACCTTGATCTAGATTGTATTGTGGCCGTTAGAACATCACCGAGTCAATCATACTTAATTCCAGCAAAAAAAGTTAACTGTATTCTAAATTTAGGTTTGTATGGCTTAGAAATGATGCGAACAAAGAGCCAAAATCCTAACTTTAGGTCTGTATGGCTTAGGAATGATGCGAACAAAGAGCCAAAATCCTAACTTTAGGTCTGTGTGGCTTAGGAATGATGCGAACAAAGAGCCAAAATCCTAACTTTAGGTCTGTATGGCTTAGGAATGATGCGAACAAAGAGTCAAAATCCTAACTTTAGGTCTGTATGGCTTAGGAATGATGCGAACAAAGAGCCAAAATCCTAACTTTAGGTCTGTATGGCTTAGGAATGATGCGAACAAAGAGCCAAAATCCTAACTTTAGGTCTGTATGGCTTAGGAATGATGCGAACAAAGAGCCAAAATCCTAACTTTAGGTCTGTATGGCTTAGGAATGATGGGAACAAAGAGCCAAAATCCTAACTTTAGGTCTGTATGGCTTAGGAATGATGCGAACAAAGAGCCAAAATCCTAACTTTAGGTCTGTATGGCTTAGGAATGATGGGAACAAAGAGCCAAAATCCTAACTTTAGGTCTGTATGGCTTAGGGATGATGCGAACAAAGAGCCAAAATCCTAACTTTAGGTCTGTATGGCTTAGGAATGATGGGAACAAAGAGCCAAAATCCTAACTTTAGGTCTGTATGGCTTAGGAATGATGCGAACAAAGAGTCAAAATCCTGTATTTGAGCAAAAACTGAGAAAGTGTTCAAATTTGACTGAAGTCAGAGGGCTATCTGATAAATTTATTGATTACAAAGAAAATGTTGAAACCACTATCTGTGACGGTTTAGACCTTAAGAAAATACAACTTTTCTAGGTTTAAACTGAAAGATGAACCTTTCAGTATCTTTACCCTTAACACCTGATGCAGATATAGATTCATTCTTTAACGAAGCTGCACTTGGCTGCAAACCCCGTCAAACAGTTGCTGATCTGCCACAGTGTCCCATTCTGAAACAAATACTCTCCCACTGTTGTAAATAAAGAATTTATTTCCTTTCGTACAAGAGGTGTGATGATGATGGTGCTGGCTGTGATGATGATGGTGCTGGCTGTGATGATGATGGTGCTGGCTGTGCTGGCTGTGATGATGATGGTGCTGGCTGTGCTGGCTGTGATGATGATGGTGCTGGCTGTGATGATGATGGTGCTGGCTGTGAAATTTATAACAGTTCCCGTTCTCCAGGCTTTTTTTATAGGTACTTGAATAATCAATAATGAATCATCACCTCGCACCTCACTGTACTTTTCAGTGCCCATGGTCATGAGAAGTAGAGAATTACTTAACAGTGGCCTGACTTGATTGATCCTTCAAAAAACGGCCCTACTCTATAGTTTATTGGGCTTATGATGGAAGTTTTTTTTTTTCAGTTTTGTTTCAATATTAATTTTTTTAAAATCTCAAAACTGGGATGCTTAATGTTAACTGCAAATTGCAAGTTACTGACAAACTTTTCCACATGTGATATACAGGTAGACAAAGCAGCCTTAAACGAAAGATAGACTAGGCAAATGGCTACAAGAGCATCGTTGATTACATAATGTCACTAAGGCCCCTCAAGAAGAGGGTCTGAACTTGTGTTGTAAAAACTGATAGGCAACAGCCTGTATAAACCACAACACCACAGCCTCCCACCTCCCACATTTAGATACTGAATTGTGAATGTTCTATCAGTATATTGCATCACTTCATTTCAGTTACCTTTCTTGACTTTTTCACCGAAACTTCGATCTGACGCTTCCCAGGTGGAACTGGTTTTTTCCTGTAAAATAAAATGAGGCAAGCAATGAGAATTCATATATTGTTTGAACATTTCTCTTGTATTTTCACTTCAGTGAATCATTAAGGTTTAACGCCGCTATAACAGGTCCCATAATATATAAAGTGAAATATTCTTGAGTACAGCATAAACGACCAATCAAAAAAATAAACAAGAAAGCAATCAGAGATTGTATCTCCCCCCTTCCCTCCAGAAAAATATAAATATAGCAAAAACAGCCATTGCACAGCATTAAAATATTTTCAAGAGACTGAGTGCACTTGTGTGCAAATCCACAACCTGCATAAGATGCAAATGAAACAAAACATAAAAAAATACACACTCCACAAAGGTATGGATTCAACAACGACATTGACAAATGTGTGGCAAGAAAATAGCTTGGAGGGTTACAATCTGTACCACTGTGTTCGTGTTGGTGAACACTAAGTCGAGGGAGGAACTGGGTGAGCGCACAAATTTGAGGCACACAACTTCTAAAATAGATCGAAATATGAAAAAATAACCTGACAGCGCACAATTTAAGCTAATTTGACACACACTGTGTGAGTTTCAGAATCCTATGCATAATACATGTGCAAGGGCAGACAACTCCTAAAAAAGATTGAAACGTGACAAAATAACCTGACAGTACACACCTATTTTGCACACTTAGTTTGAGTTTGAGAATACTTTGCCTAATACTTGACGAGATATGCTCTGCACAAAGTTGAAAAATAATGTCAAGGGCTGAGAACTCCTAAAACAGATTGAAACACGAAAAAATAACCCGACAGTGCACAACTTCAGGTCATTTTGCACACTGGTGTGAGTTTGAGAATCGTAAGTGTAATGCATGAAGTTGCCAAGATATGTTCAGCACAACCTTGAGCGGGATGGACGGAGAGACGGACGGACAAAGCAATGGCAATATGTCCACACTCTTTAAGGGTGGTGGGGGGGGGGAGGGGGGACATAATAAATACCGCTACTAGGCAAGAAAAATTTTAAATCAGGAGACAGTAATGTTTTAACCTGATGCAACAAGGTTTATTTTGTTATCTTACTCTCGAATTTTCACCTATATGATGACCGTCAGTTTCACGGGGCCTCATAGTGCCTTAAGGTACTAAAACCATTAACCTTTGTCAAGTTACTAGCAAATTTTCGCTGTGCATGAAGTACAGATGTGCGCACAAGCATGTAACATTGTCACGAACTGGCTTTGGGATCACTGGAGAATAATTGAATTTTACATTCTGTGGAATTACACGTGAAATATGTACTAGAAAGTACAAAAACAAGTTTCCAAGCTTTTCAAGTTGGCAAACACAGCCAAACTACATGCAGTCTCAAACCTCAACCCAAATTAAGGACAGGTAGGTATACAAGATGCATCCTATCGATGGCCTGTTTCATACATTCACACAGAAAACAACAGAAAAGAGAGAGTGATAGAAGAGAGAGAGATTAAAAAGAGAGAGAGATAAAAGAGATAGAAACAAAAGAGAGAGATATAAAAAGAGAGATAAAAGAGAGAGAGATAAAAAGAAAAAAGAGGAAAATCACACAAAATTTTTAAGTTACCTGACAAGTTTAATTCCTAGTCTATCTTCCAGGAATCGTTTCAGCAGAGGAGGGTCACCCGGGTGCTCATCGGTGAGCGGGTTGTTGTGGATGATGAGCTCAGATAACATCGGCCAGGCTGCCACAGCCAAGAGAGCCTCCTCATGAGAGAACTGAAAGCAAAATGTCACACACATTTTAAAACGCAAATGCACGTATTGCCTACATTGAGATTCCTTGTACATCTCCGTGGCAAAATGGCATTATGCTTTAGACCACAGCCTAGTTAAGTGCAAGGAAAGATTAAAAAAAATATTAAAAAAAAAAAAAAATTAAAAATGAAAAAAAAAAACGATTCAAAATGTTGACAATCTAATTCTTCAACTTCTTCAACCACCTCTGTAACCAATATTTTGAAACATTCTGACAAAACTATGGAGTGTAAAGTAATAACCTGCACAGTCTGGACAGTTTTATGAAGCTTGTTTCTTTAATCACACAAAGAAATCATTTTACAGTCATTTTCATAATCATTGTATGCATGAAGTCCATTTCAAGAAGTGCTTCAGTGATTGAAAAGTTGGAAGATTTACAGTAAAGGCAACTTTTCCCCAAATCAGTGATGACATCACCTCTACACACAGCACAGGCGTGGCAGAATGCATCTGACAAGTGTCTAACTTTAAACATAAACACTACGTTCAGATGACAGTGTGTGAAAAGTTATTTGTAACTGTGGTTTTGAAGATTAGGGGGAGGGGTGGGAGTCAGCTGGGGAGGTTCTTTACCAAGAAAAGGTCAGTTGAAAATTATTTTTGTGGCGATTATTTGAGTCTACCTTTCGGTATATAATGTCTTTGCATAATAATGTTCTAACTGAGGATGTAACACATATAATAAATTTATTTGGGTTAGAATTTGATCTTTTCAACTAACAAATGCGTTCAACCAGAATTTTAATCATATTTATATTTTTTAAAATATTCATAAATCTTAATATTATAATTTAGATTAAATGCATATGTTTGGATAAACAACAAGTAACAATACACTGAAATACATGGCATTTTGGTCTACACTATTCACAAACAGCATCGTATGAATTCAAAGTAACTCTAAGACAAAAAAAAAAAAATCCTGTTCTTCTGGTGTGCAACTTTCACACATTAAGGACAGGATGGCCGAAACAACCACGTTCCTGACCTCTTAGTGAGCGGAACACTCGAGTGTGGTAAACATGGTTAATGTGGAAGTCAACACGGTAAAGCTCAGCTAGGATCATGGCCGACCACATGCTAAGCCAGTTCACCACATACCAAGTTACATGCCAGGTTCACCACATACCAAGTTATATGCCAGGTTCACCACATACCAAGTTATATGCCAGGTTCACCACATACCAAGTCATATGCCAGGTTCACCACATACCAAGTTATATGCCAGGTTAAGATAGCGAAGTTCCGAGAAAGGTGGGGGAGGGGGTCCCAGTGGTTCCGAGAAAGGTGGGGGAGGGGGCCCCAGTGGTTCTTTGTGCAGCACGACTGCTGAACCTGCGACTTTAGCAACATCCTCTTTGGGCTCCCGGGTTTCTTGATCAAGGTCAAGGTCATTGATCCTCGCCGAAAGATCGGACGTGTCAAACTCATCGTAGAGGAGTTCTGGGGATAGAAAAAGTTTGTGTCACAAATATTTTTAGGCAACTTCAATACAATTCTCGTGTTTGCATACTGAAGTACGGTATACACGTATTCGCCAGAAATCTTGGTTGGGAATGTAAAAATTTATCATTTAGACCTTGACAAGGCTCACGAAGCTGCCACAGACTTAGGACAGACTTTGCCATGTCTTATCAATTTGCTGAACATGGATTTAAATATGAACTCTATCAAATTTTTCAATTTGTCATGAAGGTCTAAGACAATTCACAATATTAAAATAAAATCCTTATGGCAAATCACAAGTTTAGCACAGTGAACATCTTTGATGTTAAGGCTAAGACTGACTTTAAACAAGTCTAAGAAAGCTTCATCGATTCTGAGGCAAGAAATTATTGCAAATACATTGTACAATACATGCAAAAAATACATGCATGTATAATCTTAGTTATTTCACGTGGGTGAAAACAGAACTAAATGGTCAAAGTCAGTCTGTTCTGACACACTTAGTAACTTTATAAATCAACTTTTAACATGTTGGAATTTTTGCAAAGGCCATGGCGTGTGCCATCTTAGAGAAACCGTCTCTCTCAAACCCCGTGCCCATACGACTTATGTTCAACGATGAAAACGGCTTCGTTTTCAGGCTATAGAAATAACTCACCCCTGATTGGATAAAATTTTCACAATGTTGTTAATTTTGAACTGTGGCATTGCGGTTATGCAATGATCACAAAAGATCACAAAAAAGAAAATACAACAAAAACAAGGGTTGACCCGGACAGCTGTTCTATACAAAAAAGGTTACCCAGACACCAACACAGACGCCAATACATACAAGGTGCAAATTTACCCCACATTCACAATATCTTGTGTTACTTTGTAAGAGCAAACTACGCTGCAAATAGGTATGCATTTCAAACATTATTTTGGATGCTTTATCAGAACTTACACACATTTGGTCTGGAGTTGTCTTCTCTTGTAACATTACCAATAAGTTGCAACCTGGACTCATTAGTCTTAACATAAAACTGATGAGGTTGTCAAAATTTTAATTTCTAGAACCTGGAAAATAAGCTCTAAAAGTATTTTTTTTTGTGAAATCAGCTCATGTGTTCCTCAGAGAAACACATAAAAAAGCCTTCATACAAAATTACCGCCAGAGTCGGCCTCGTCTGGTTTGCTGGGTGGGGAATTCCCCTCAGTTTCGGGTGGGGTAGGATCTGTGCTCCCAGGGATCTGTCTGCTCTCCTCCAATGTCTCCGCCTCCTTGTCTTCCCCAGGCGCCCGCGGCGTGTTCTCTGCGCGCTGCTCTAGCAGCTCCTTTATTCGGTCCATGTGGGACTGGCGACTTGAAAGGCGACTGTTACGTGACGATTTTTTGCGCCTTGCCGAGCCAAGGTCTTCCTCGCTTGTTTTCACTCGTCCATCCAAGACCATGAGCTGAGGGACAAAGTATAACTCGTTCTTCTCTAAGTTCAGTTGTCGAAGGCTGAAAAACACATAGAACAAAAACATATTACAGGGTCCTTCATGAAAACGTAAGAGTTCACATACAGGAATATTACAATAAAAGATAAACGGCAGATTTTTTTTTATAGACAGTTTTAGGTGGCAAGGATACTTTAAATTTATGCACCCGAAAGAAACCATTTTGGAACTGTATCATACTCATGTTATTATCCAGGGTAATCATATTTTATATCAATTTCAAATTCAACGTCATAAAAAAATAGGGCTGCCCTAGTCACTGCTATCAGTCCCTCCTCATGAAATCAAGTGAGAAAATATTAACTGGAAATTAGGATGCAGCAGTCTTGGAATTGTTCAAATTGTCATTTTCTTACAAGGTACTTTGACAAAACCCCAAGACTGAGGGATGAAAACATCCCACATGAAACAGCTCATTGCGATTTCCTACCATCTTAGTCCAGCCAGGCAGGCAAATATGCTGATGTCAGAGAGTTTGTTGTCATCCAACATGAGAACTTCTAGTCTGGGGTATCGGGCACACCTCCTGAAATACAAGACACAGGACACTGGGGTATTATCTACTTCAGAGTATTCAGAAGTTCTACTAAGACCTACTCACGCATACGACCATTTAAGACAACTTGTGAGCAAAAAAAAAAAAAAAAAAAACAGGGCGTAATCTTCGTAAATCTTGGAGTGATCGAGCGATTAGACATGGGGAATCTTGGCAAATCAAAATGAATCTGAAGATATTGGCAGTGATTGTGAGGCTGTGGAATTCGTAATTGGTCATATGAACTACATACAAAAATACACATGTCACAGACTGTCTGTGATTTTATGCAATCAAGTGATTAACACTGAGTCCAGCATAGGCAAAGTTAATGGGGCTGCTAATAAATAAATAAATAAATAAATAAATAAAAAGATAATCAGAACTGTATGCTTACCCCCTGTCATCTCTGTAAGGTAGTGTCATATCTATGGGTAAAGATTTGAAGTTATTCCCTGATAGCTGGAGAACTTTGAGGTGCTGTAAAATTCCCACGGATAAAATGTCCTCCTGGGATAAGTTGTTGTATGACAAATCCAGCATCTGAAAACGAGATTTACGCAAGTATAAAGTAAATGACCTTAAAAAAACTCAGTGTTTCAGACACAAATGGCTGTTTCATCAAATAAACCGGACTCTCTCATACAGCAAGGTGATTAATATTGATTAGCAGGTCAGAGAGATTAAGTGTAGTCAAGAAATTTGTTAACAACAACAAAAGTTGTCAAGAATATGCTTCCAGTTTGGCAAAGTAGAATCAACACACTTTTGAAATAACATTTTTTCTTTTTTCTATAACAGGCTGTCAATCAGTTAAACTTCACTAGAACTAATTTCCTTCTAACCATGAATGTCTAAGTTAAACATAATCATGGTCCAAATCCGTCTGCATATTCAGCACAGGGAGGAAAATAGAACAGCTGGTCCTACATGAATGTCTTGAACATGAGAGAAACAGTGCCTTGTTTTGTATGTCCAGAAACATAAAAAAAACATAAAAAAACAACAAAAAACGAAGTCCTAAAGCTTACAAAAAAATTTTTTATGTATACCTGGGGCTGATTTCACAAAGAGATTATTGACCGAGGTCGAAACTTTTAAACCCACTTCACAGCTGATTTTGAAATTTGCATCGCATGAACTTCCGCATGGTTTAGATGCACCAGCCATGCCCTTATGTTAAAATATCAAGAATAACTGATTTTAGTTCAGTTTCGAAAGTTTTACTTAAGTACAAAATAGCCCTTTTGGATTCGACTCCTGATCCAACACACCTGATGTATTTATTTTACAGCGTAACAGTCTCAAGTCGGGACAAATATCCATAATTTATTTCTTTAATATTTATTCCTTTTGTTGATGAATAAGATGACCTTGGTACTAACTTCTAAGTAAGGGAAATGACCAGGTTCCAGCTTGAGGCCCCTCAGTCCATTCAGCGGCATTTCCAACTCTCTGATTATTGGAAAATGACAAAAAGCCTCTGAAAAAAAAAAAATAAAAAAAAAAATTAAAGGATTATGAGAGGTAGTTAGAAATCCCCATATGCATGTCAATCTGACCACAAGCAATGTAATGTAATGTATTTCATCTAATAGCGCTTTTGCAAAGCTTATAATATTTTTGGCTTTCAAGGTTGTTGCATTTGAATTCTTGTACTTTTTCTTCATGTGGATAGAGACTAAGCAATTTGCCACAAAATGCATTACTCCCTTTCTTAAGTGGTGAAGAATCCCATTATGCCGATGGATAAATGATAACCTACCCAAAGGGAGATAATTCTCTGCGGCATTGACATAGGCCACATTGTCAAACATTTCAAAGTCCTCTTCCTTGACATCGGAGATTTCCTGACCAGAAATGTTGATGGAGCAGAGATCTGAGGGATCCTCCACACAACAGTGGCGAAGCTGAAAATAAAACCAACAGCTTTTTGGCACATTTTACTTTTCTTTACCACCCAAGTGGAACATCGTTTGAGAATGAATGAATAAATAATCAAGGCTTAACACCACACCAAACATCTTTGTGAGTATGTGGCAGCATTGTGAACAGGCAAATTTCAACCACCACAGGCTTGTCTGTGATCAAAGACTTTAGAGACAAAACAGAATTCAGAGCCATTATTCATTGTTCGTTCTACTTCTCGCTGGAAAAGTTATTGCCTTCAAATTCGCGAAAGTAATTCTCTTCCACAAAAGAAAATGGCATTGACAGTAAAAAGTCATCTGTAATTTCATGTAATTTTGCATAAACTAATGGTCCTGTT